>CM069911.1:9433570-9627887 GCA_036172215.1 Camellia granthamiana | reverse complement strand
AATCTGATTCCACCGAGTCTTGTGAGTCGGAATCAGGTTCCAGCTCGACTGAGTCTGAGTCTGGTACTCCTGGGGGTGTCAACCCGGATGCCAAAGTCCTGTCTAGGTCGTCTTTTTCTTTCTCATTTGAGTCTATTGTAACCGAGGACGATTTGGATGAACTTAATGAGAATCAGGCAACTGTGGTTTCCGAGTATTTTTCTGTGCCCCTGATTTATTGTATTAATTCAGACTTTCAAAACTTTGATGAAAACGAAGAGGACGAAGTTCCTCCGGTTTTACAACGTTTAATTGAGCAGGAGCAAGAGAGATTTGTTAAGCCCTTAATGGATGAAATCATTTCTGTGAATATTGGTACTGAGGAGGACCCGCGGCTGGTCCAGATCGGGTCCACGTTGTCTTCGGAGGAACGTGAGCGCTTAGTCGCTTTATTAAAAGATTTCAAAGATGTTTTCGCGTGGTCCTACGAAGACATGCCTGGAATCGATCCTGAGATTGTACAGCATCGGATCCCCCTTGACCCCGAGGCCCGACCTGTCAAACAGAAGCTCAGAAGGATCCGCCCGGATTGGGCTCTCAAGATCAAGGAAGAGGTCACCAAGCAAATTGATGCAGGCTTCCTGCTGGTATCCGAATACCCGACTTGGTTGGCCAACATTGTGCCGGTGCCGAAGAAAGATGGCAGGATCCGGGTGTGTGTAGACTTCAGAGATCTGAACAGAGTTAGTCCGAAGGACGACTTTCCCCTACCGCACATCGATGAGTTAGTGGACTTCACAGCAGGGCACGCTTTGCTCTCATTCATGGATGGCTTCTCAGGGTATAATCAGATAGTGATGGCACCCGAAGACCGGGAAAAGACTGCATTCACTACCCCGTGGGGGACATATTGCTACCGGGTAATGCCTTTTGGATTGAAGAACGCTGGAGCTACTTATCAACGGGCCGCGACCACAATACTACATGATGTGATCCACAAAGAGGTTGAGGTGTACGTGGACGACATGATTGTCAAGTCCAAAGAAAGAGAGGGCCACTACACCGCCTTGCACAAGTTTTTCCAAAGGATCAGGGAATTCCGGTTGCGGCTAAACCCTCAGAAATGTACGTTTGGTGTTACAGCGGGAAAAATGCTGGGGTTTCTGATTACACAAAGGGGCATCGAGGTCGACCCTTCCAAAATCAAGGCCATCCTAGAAATGCCCCCACCGAGGACTGAAAAGGAGGTGAGAGGCTTTCTGGGTAAAGTGCAATTCATAAGACGGTTTATCTCAAAACTAACCTTGACTTGTGAACCACTTTTTGGCCTTCTGAAGAAAGGAAAGAAGTTCCAATGGGACGGCCGATGTCAAGCTGCATTTGAACAGATTAAAGAATATCTACAGAACCCACCCGTTTTATCACCACCAGAACCGGGGAAACCGTTGATTTTGTATCTGTCAGTGACTGAAACTAAAATGGGCTGCATGCTTGCGCAAGAATCAGAAGACAGGGTGGAGAGAGCCATCTACTATCTGAGCAAAAAGATGCTAGAGTATGAAACTCGTTATACACCGCTGGAGAAGGCTTGTTTAGCTTTGGTATGGGCTACCAGGAAGCTGCGGCACTACCTGTTAGCTCACTCTGTAATGTTGGTTTCACGACTCGATCCCATCAAATATCTTTTCGAGAAACCAGCACTTACGGGTAGGCTAGCTCGTTGGTTGCTGTTGCTCTCCGAATTTGATCTCACATATGTCACGCGCAAGTCAGTGAAAGGAAGAGCAGTAGCAGAGTTCCTTGCCGACCATCCGGTTGAGGGGGATGAAGCAGTTGAGTATCTATTCCCAGATGAAGCAATTCTGTATATCGACGATGAAGTTTGGACGATGTACTTTGACGGAGCGTCAAATCAACATGGGTATGGGATAGGAGTATTGCTGATAGCACCCGATGATTCCCGTATCCCTCTAGCCTTCAAACTCCGGTTCAAAGTCTCGAACAACGAAGCAGAATACGAAGCATGCATTGCTGGTTTGGAAGCAGCCTTAGAACTAGGGGCAAGACGGCTGGATGTCATTGGGGATTTGAACCTTGTTGTGTCTCAAGCTAAGGGAGACTGGAAAGTAAAAGAGGAAAATATGATGATGTATCACCAGACCTTGGACTTACTGATTCCTCGGTTTGAAAAGTTAAGTTTTACTCATCTACTGAGAGAGAACAACAAGTTCGCAGACGCTTTAGCAACTCTATCATCAATGATAGACATCCCGCGTGGAGTCCGAATGCGTCCAGTCATTATCGATCAGAAATTTGCGCCTGCCTATGAGTCGATTGCAGCCATAGATGAAGTTCAGGACGAACACCCTTGGTATCACGATATCTGGAATTTCTTGGAGAAAGAAGCGTACCCGTCAGGGGTAAATGCCAAAGACAAAAGGGCAATAAGAAGATTGGCCGTTCAGTTCATCATCTGTGGGGGTAAGCTGTATAGAAGAGGTCATCTGGGAATGCATAAACTGTGTGTCGATGCAGAAGAGTCAAAGCGTCTGATGGAAGCCATCCACGGGGGAGAATGTGGTGCACACATGAATGGGGTAATGCTGGCACGGAAGATTCTCAGACAGGGTTATTACTGGTCCACCATGGAGGAGGATTGTATTGGTTTCGTCCGGCGATGTCACAAGTGTCAAATTCATGCAAATCGCATGAACATTCCGCCGTCAAAGTTGTACAGCATGACTTCGCCATGGCCGTTTTCTGTCTGGGGAATTGATGTAATCGGGGCTGTCACGCCAAAAGGGTCGAATGGGCATGAGTTCATCCTTGTAGCGATAGATTATTTCACGAAATGGGTTGAGGCCCAGTCTTATGCAGTGTTGAAGGCTTCACACGTTGCGAAATTCATCAGAAACAACATCATTTGTCGCTATGGGGTCCCAAATGAAATCGTTTCAGACAATGGTTCCCACTTCAAGAAGGAAGTGATAGACTTGTTGGAAAAATACAATGTGGCTTTTCATAAGTCGTCTACTTACCGGCCGCAAACCAACGGAGCAGTTGAGGCCGCCAACAAGAATATCAAGCGTATACTACAGAAAATGGTGGAAACCTACCGGGACTGGCCAGATAAGCTGCCGTTTGCTCTGTGGGGTTACCGAACTTCAATCAGAACTTCTACTGGGGCGACTCCGTATTCATTGGTTTATGGGATGGAGGCCGTTCTACCTATTGAGATTGAGGTCCCGTCATTACGAGTATTGGCCGAGTGCCAGATAGCCGAAGCAGATTGGCAGCAGAATAGATTTGAGGAACTCATGCTTTTCGATGAAAGAAGGTTGAAAGCACTGTACCACATTCAAGGCTATCAACGCAGAATCGCCCGGGCTTTTAACAAGAAGGTTAAGTCCAGGAATTTGAAGGAAGGAGATTTAGTACTCAAGGACAACCGAGCTCCCATACACGACCCAAGGGGCAAGTTCAGACCCAATTGGACTGGTCCCTACATCATCAAGTCAATCTGGTCAGGTGGGGCTGTGGTTCTGATGGATTTAGATGGCTTAGAGTTTTCTCAACCGATCAACATGGACAAGTTGAAGAAATACTACCCCTGAGAGGCTCGCTAGGCCGAAAACCCGAAAGGGCGACCTAGGCAAAACTCAGAGCACAAAAAATTTGAAAATATAAAAACTGAGCTCGCAAGGTTGAAAACCCGCAAAGGGCGGCCTTGGCAAAAGTTAGAGCGCAAAAGGAGAGTAAAAATACCCGAGCGAACCTACGCCTGAACTACGTAAGGCTTGATTCCCATCTTTGGGATACGTAGGCAGCTTCATCCTGAAGTTAAGCCCTAAACATTTTCCCCGATCAACTTTGTCCATTTTGATCATCTCAGTCATCTCTATTCATCAGCGTTTATCGTGATCTCCGGTACAGTGCTACTCAGACTAGGGGCAACTTTCCGTTGCAATGGAGCGCTGCGGCATCTTTTCAAACTAGGGGCAACTTTCCAGTTGCTAGGATTCGGGATTGTGCATCTCAGTGACAGATCTCAGGCGTGTCCAGTTCTGATCCATATCGAAAATAGTTTTGAAAAGTTTTAATAAAAGTTGACTTTGTTCAAATTAATCTTTTCACAACTAAGACCATTTTTGGACCAAAGCGGAGAATTTTCAGTACCACAACCTTCAATTTCATTGATTTCAAAACAGAGTTCTCTTGCTCTTGTATACAATTGAAGTTGCTTTTTATTACATTCATAACGAAAACTTGAAAGTACTAATAAAGCAATAAATCTGGGGCATAGTCAAGTCAGGTGTCCCTGCCCCCCCTTTCAGAGCTAGTTGAAGCCTCTGATGCCAGCCTAGGCCCAACCTGTGCCTCTTCATTTAGCCAATCCCAGCACTCGTCAGATAAAGTGCAACTGAAAACAGGGGCAGGGGACAGGAGCTCTCTGGTCCTCCAAGTCGTAATGTGTCGGGCAAGATGTGCGCCTCGAACCGGGAAAGCGACTGGATACTCAATTCCCTCCGGAGGGCAAGTCTGATCATGGCCAAGCTGGCGCAGAATACGAAATGGGAAATAAAATACACAGTGAGTCAAGCCGATCAGACGAATCCCGGTATCCTGGAACATGCTATAGCTCATCGCCGGGAGACAGAGCCAAGGACAACGCCAAGCAATGCGTTCGGCTGACAAGTTGCACATCCATTCAAACCACCAGCTCTCATCAGGAGCATTGACTAGGCGTTGCCGAAAGAAGTAGCCACGAGCTGAGTAAGCAGGGGCAAGAGTCCACAACTTGCAATTTATCCATCAACCATATCTGGGGAGGGATGAAAAATGAGAGAATAAAGAATAGAGAGATGTATGAGGAGAGAAAAGTAAGATAAGGGTTTTGTGAGAAAAAAAAACGAGCCCGAAGGCCGAGTGATGTGAGCAAATATATATGTGAGGTAGGGTGGGAAACATTACCTGCAGCAGTAGTGGACTCCCTGCGAGCCTGGTCGTCTCCCGGCGATAAAAGGTATCTAAACCCATCAGTGTCTCGGCCAAAGTCATAGCAATACAGCTCTTTCCTTCCTTCAGGCCTTGAGCGACTTCAATCAAACGGATATTAGCTCCTCCGGAGCCAGAGACAAACAGAAAGTGAGATAGTAGGCACAAACAGAGGGCGTGCTGCCGGAAGCCTTGCCAATGATGATCATTGCGGTCACCAGCATTGGAGAATCGGTAAATCAGGCTCGGGATATCCAACATCCCATTACAAATCAGGGATCGGGCATCATGCGCGTTGAGACCACACATCCGCCCTAGAGCTTGGGCATGGCCAAAACGAGACTGGGGCAGGACCTCTTCCGAGCGTTCAGACTCCATCAAAATTTGGAAATCTTCAAAAGTAGGACATACCTCTTGCCCGCCAAAGCTAAATACGTGCGTCACCCGGGTTCCAAAACCTTGTCGCAGCTTGGAGGAAAGGGAGGTGCAGTGGGGTCCGGCCCAGCGTGAATAGTGCATTCAAGCCGAAACCCCGGAAATTCAACTTTTCCGAGCCATCTAAAGAAGAAATCCAAGACATGAGATTTTCGGTGAGAAAGGCTTCCATTTTTGAGAGGGAAGGTGATGAAATGAACAAGTTCCAAGAGTGGAGCTTTTATAGAGGGGCAAAACACTATTCAAGGGACACTTATCAACATTTCGGTGGTTGTGGGAGGGGTGGCCGGCCGGCCACCTATCCTAGTAGGCCGGCCACCTTTTCGCCTTCAAAAACGAAATGCTTTCGGCCTCGCATTGGGTCCCATTTTGCCCACCGGAAGAAAGTTTGAAGCATTTGCATGCATCGGGAATGTCGAAGGCCTCCATTTCTCTCGGTTTCGGGCACATTCCGTTATCCAAATTGTCCATCTGAAGAACGTTTTGTTGTGTTTTGCTTATCGAGTTGTTGTTTTGTTTATCGAGTTGTAAGTTTTGTCGAGCTGTCGCATTTTGCGTTATGAATTGTTACCTTTTTAGTTACACAATTTTGTTGAATCTTGTTTATTGAGTCGTTAATATTGTTGCATTTTGCTTATCGAGTTGTAAACTTGCTAAGATTCTGTTATTTCTTAGTGGGTCGATTTGTTTTGATTTGTTGCGTCGGTTCACTACCTGACCCGATAAATACATGAGGCACGTTTCTATTCGATTCCATTTTTGTGCAAAATGATGCGATGCGATGCCAAGAATTTCTAATACAAACATCTCTTCAAAGCTGTTTCATTCCATCATGTTTTACAACAAAGCAAAGGTACAAGTTTTACAAAAAATAAAACTGCCTAACAATGTGCAAAGTGCTACAAACTACTAGCTAAAAAGTAGAATAAAGCAGAAAATAACATCAGTGTCCTCGGGAACGGGAATGTGGGGGCCCTCTCATCCTCTTCTGCGGGATAATCTCTGCATCACCATCACCATCCGGATCGGAGCTGTCATCCTCCGGATCTCCCTCAGGCTCATCTCCGCTCCTGGAACCAAGACCAGAGCCTCCCTCCTCAGGAGATGTCTCTGACACGCGCTCTGCGACCCCCTCCTCCTCCTCATCCTCCTCAACGATTGCCCTGCGTCTGCGAGACGACCTTGTTCCTCGAGCTCCTCGAGAAGGCCTGGATGGCCCAGCTCCCTGAGAAGGCCTGGATGGCCCAGTACCTCGACCTCTCCAAAAAGGCCCGGGTGGCCCAGTTTGCGGCTGAGCATATACAGGAGGCATCTGAAAATGGGAAGTGCAATACATCAGTTCAAACATAAAAAGCAGGTGCAAGTATAGTATGTGAGTGGGGTGTGTGCCAGATGTGTTCTACACAACCTATCAGTGCTGCAAAATGATGAATACAAGAAAGATGAAGGGTACCTGGAAGCCCATGATGGACATCTGTGCCTCTCTACGCAGGACCATCCCCTCAAGCGAGGCCACCACCCCGAGCATCTGGTCTACGTACTCTCGAGGTGGCTGCAGACACAAGCTCAACTTATCAATAAAACAAGCAACTGCCAAAATGTCTGTGTGACAAATGAAAAATGGTAGAACATACCGGTGGTGAGTCAGGATCACTGACGTATTTGTGACCAGGCATCGGAGGCTCCATAGGGATCGGAATCGGGGAGGTAGCCCCATACTGCCAACTCGTCAACTCAGTCGGCATCTCTGGCCATCCAGGGTGATCAAGAGTCGGAGGGATCGGAGGAATCGAACTGCCTCTACCTCTAGATGTACCGGCCCTGCTAGAAGAAGGGACATCTGTGGCACGGGCGCGACTCGAAGATGGTGCGCCAGTGGACCTCCGTGGTGGAGCCCGTACTCCCGACAGGGAGGGCATCAGGTATATGCGGCGATAGGTGGCGTAATTCCCCTCAAGAAGATGTAATAAAGCATCACTGCCCTGCATAGCACTACCGACCTCCTCAGGGGATAATCTATCAGCAGTCCGCATGGTGTCTGGAGGCACAGCAGGAGGGTCCTGAGAATTGCCCCCCCATATCTGACGCTGAAAACGTTCCCCCAAGAACCAAGCCCTGCCGACTGGTCCCTCGAGAAGGAACCTGTACTGGGAACTAGTCGACCCTCCGGGGAACTGATTGTTGAGATCATCGCCAAAGACTGCCCAGGGCTGCCAAGTGATCTGCGGACGACCAGTGCATAAATCAATCAGAAATCAGAATATATAACAGATCGAAGATGAAAATGAAAGGAGCTGAGAGTTCTGAAATACCTCTGTCGCCCGAACAGTGTCAAAGTACTGCCGCAGAGAGAAGAGAGTCTCTCGAGGCCTCGGTAGATGCTCACCCTCAAACATCAATGAATACGGAGTCGTCGGAGGCCCTGCCACCTCCATCTCCGGAGCCAATGTGGGAAAATACACATATACCCATAGCTGAGAAAAGCAGTGTAGAATGTGAATACAGAATGCAAAGTGCGCCGTGTGTGCAGTGAACAAGTAATAAGGAGCAAAAATGTAAATCAAGAGGACAGAATGTACCTCCCAGGCTCTCCAGTAACCGCCGAGTAAATCCCCTCGTGTGCGAGAGACTGCGCTCATGTAACAGTACAGGGTAGCCAGGCCAGCGCCGCCCCAATCATACTGGCCGACCTGTGAGAGGTCTACCAGAGCGCTCAGGAGATATAATCCTACCATGTTCCCTCTATCAGCAAACAAGGTTGTGCCGAAGAGATACATAAGGAAACCGCGGGCATACTGCTCCGCCTCCTCAGGAGTCCCAGGCTCCATCTGTGGCCGCCGGAAATGGGAAGCAAACCAGGAGTATCGGACCCTCCCCGAACCTCTGTCTACAGGCGGATGTGTCCCCAATAGGTGCATCCAGGCAGCCTCCCACTGACCCATATCCTCGTCGTAGGGAATGGGCCCACCGCCTACGTCTAGGCCGGTGAGTACAGCAAAGTCCAGCGGGGTCATGGTCATATCCCCGGTGGCAGAAAAATGGAAAGAATTGGTGGTGTCCCACCATCTCTCCGCCAAAGCAGCAAATAAAGTCCTACTGATGAGGTAATGAGATAACCCTCTGCAGAATGGCCCGAATCCTGCAAAGTCAACTAATCCCCGAACAGCTTCCGGAAGCTCAAAATACCACTCCCTCGCGGCGACGGAGCCATATCCTCGCACTGTGCGAGAGTGAACCTGCATTTCGAGTAAATGCATAGATCAGCAAATGAAGTGAAAATGAGCTGCGTGCAAATGGAGTGAAAATGGGCTGCGTGTTCAGTGAATTTGGTATTTGGGTTGCGTGTTCAAAATTTCAAAAAATCAGTGGGCTGTGTGTTCGCTTCAAATTTGGGACTGTGTGTTCTACTTCAAATCAGTGGGCTGTGTGTTCGCTTCAAATTTGGGACTGTGTGTTCTACTTCAAATCAGTGGGCTGTGTGTTCGCTTCAAATTTGGGACTGTGTGTTCTACTTCAAAGCAGTGGGCTGTGTGTTCGCTTCAAATTTGGGACTGTGTGTTCTACTTCAAATCAGTGGGCTGTGTGTTCGCTTCAAGTTTGGGACTGCGTGTTCTACTTCAAATCAGTGGGCTGTGTGTTCGCTTCAAGTTTGGGACTGTGTGTTCTACTCCAAATCAGTGGGCTGTGTGTTCGCTTCAAAGCCGGGCTGCGTGTTCAGAAAATTTGAGTTTTGGGACTGTGTGTTCTACTCTTAGTCAGTATGTGCTGTGTGCTCATTTTCGACTTCGGGTTGTGTCTTCGGTAAATCAATGTTTGAGCTATGTGTTCAAGTTCTAACTAATGTGCACTGTGCGTTCACAATTATTCAAATATGCCAGGTGTTCATGAAATTCAAGTGTTTAAGTCATATGCTCAGGATGCAAGTATCATGTCGTAAGTTGAACTGTGTGTCTAAGCATGGCAGGAGTATGAAATGCACGAAAGATACAGAGAATAAAGTGAAATACCTCTGCATCGTAGGAGAGGTGCTGCTCCGGCTCTCGTAGAAGAAGATCCCCGGGTACTCGATCGTTGAATTCGGTGAAATGGCGAAAGGTGGCTCGCGGAAGCCTATGCACCGCTGGAGCATAACGATCGGGAATGAAAGGGCGGACCCTCGGGGGTAGTGTCATGGGATCAAAATCGTCTCCGGCACCCGGAAAACCTCCACCGAATGGAAAATGACCCGCCATTGCAAGAAATCTGCAAAGAGGAGCAAAAACGAGCAAAATGAGCCAAAATTGGAAAAAGTCAACAAAAGGTCAACTCTCGGGAAACGAAAAGTCAACAAAAGTCAACTCCCAAAAAAATTTTCCAAATATTGAAACAAAATTACCTCAAGTGGTGAAAATGAGAAGAGAAGTCCCGAAGTCAAAATTTAGTCGCCTCAAAGTGCTTAAATCTGAAGGATTTCGCGAAAACAACTTGCGTGGGAGGCCGAGGGGCGTGTATAAAATGCAGATCTGAAAGAGAAAATGGCTTAGAGAGCAAGAGGAGAGAATTTCACACTTGGGGGAGTGATTTCGGATGGCATTGGAGGTGTGTATATATAGAAATGCTGAAAATGACCAAAATGCCCCTGCTTTGGGCAGGTGGCCGGCCGACCACCTAACCTGGCTGGCCGGCCCCTCTACTTTTTGCCCCTGGCCGATGGCCTCTCCTAGGGAAGAGAGCTGGCCGACCATGTTCCCCACCCCCTCCCCTACCTCTCTGCAAATTTTGAGGAAAATCGGAGTTCCCGGGACCTGAAAAAGTTGAAGAAAAGTGCGCTTTCTGGCGCCGAATTGCTCCGCTGGAACTTTAACTGCAATTTTTGACATGTGTCTCATCATTATTCATCAAAATCGGAGTGTATCCTTTTTTAAACATGTTGTGACCTCTCCGGGAAGTGAATCAGAAGCCGCAATTGAGTTACCGTCGCCGAAATGCGCGTTTTCCAACTCGTTATTACGCAACAAACAGGCCTCCTGATTTGTGCTCGTTTGTCATTATTTGGCGCATAATTTGCATTCTCTTGAATGTTTTGCATTGTCATGCGTGACTTCTTGATGTACCATACTTCTATGCTCGAACATGCTTTGTCATGCGTTATCTTTTCTCGCGTTGTGATGCATCCTTTCACCGACACTGTGTGTGTCAAACTTTTCGAATCACAGGAATCACATTGAATATATGTTGTTAGCATATTGTTCTTGTTGGATTTCTCTCTTTTGCAGGCACGATATTGTATGTACGGTTCATTTGAGGCTGGTGCGACCAGACGAATCGCGCAGGTATCGTATCTTCTCCGTGTGAGACGCGACGAGAATTGAATAATTCTCCGCATTCCTAACCGCATGAAATGAAGTTCTTGCTTTGCATTCTTGCTTAAAACTGTTGCATCTATTTGTCAATACTTGCTTCATTATAGCTTGCTGCATTTGCATGATTACCTGGCCCCGCGCCTATCATTTGCATTTTGCCCCCCCTTGCCTGAAGGCATGCCTGCGGGCACACACATCTCTGTTTATCTTGTATGATTGTCTAAGTCTTCGGCCTTGTCAAAAATGGGTCGTCACTGGGCTTTGACATTCACTCACGTCACTTCTTGACTTCCGAGTTCTGTCAAAGAGGGGCAACTGTAGACACCCCATTTTTGACCGTCCTCAAGACTTAGACGTCACCAATTGAGCGCTTGGTGATGTTGCATACTGTGCTCGTTCAGAAGTCTCAGAGTTGCGGCCGTGCGCCCTGCCTCCGGACTTCCGAACTTTCTTCTCTACCTTGTCTCGGTTTGCGAACCAGGCTCGGCTTTCTCTGTTTTCTTTCCTGAGGGGAGGGAGTGGTCCCGTAGACTATCTCTCAGTGACCGTAGGCTACGTTTTGTGGCCGTAGGCCATTTTTCCCATTTCGGAGCCCAGTTCCCGGTTTTCGGGACCGTCAGGCCGTGTGCCTCGGTTCGGGACCGCCCAACCATCTCCGATTTCTCCGGTTTTTGGCAAGTGCCTCTGTTTTATCATTCCGGGGAACACTGGGGCCTCTGATGCCCACTTCGTGGCCGTATGCCACTTTCGGTGCCTGTAACCGGTTTTCGAGACCCCGAATCGCGCGGTTTAGGCCCCGAGCTTTCATTTTGCATCAGTTTTCTCTGATTTTTGGCAGGAACCTCTGTTTTGTCATTCTGAGGGACACTGGGGTCGCAGATGCCCACTTCGCTGCTGAACACCACTTCCGGCACCTGCAGCCCATTTTCGGGATCCCGAATTGCTCGGTTTTGGCTCCGAGCGTTCATTTCTCATTAGTTTTTGTTCAAACTTGGCAGGTACCTCTGTTTCAACACCAGGAAGATCACTGGGGGGTGGGAGGCCAGCAATTATCCCAGATAACCAGTTTCGCTCCTCCGGAGCCCGTTTTTCTCACTTCCGGGCCAATGTTGACCACCCTGGGGGTATTTTCTTCCCACCAAAGCCACATATCTGTGATCAGGAGACATGGGAGGACCCTAAACAAGCATGGTCGGCCAGAAAATTGGGAGTTCATTTTTGGGCCTCTCCTTCAAGTCCAATGTTGTGGCCCCTGCTTCAGTGTTGCCAAATTCCAACCTTGGGACCTTGTTCCACACATCTGGGAGGACACCAAGGGTATATGGTCGGCCAGAAATTGTGCATTTCATTTTTGAGGCTCTCCTTCAAGCTCTATGTTGTGGCTCCTGCTTCAGAGTTGCCAGATTCCGACCTTGGGGCCTTGATCTACACACATGGGAGGACACCACTGCATGGTGGTCGGCCAGCATTTTTTGAGTTCATTTTTTGGGGGTGGCCGGCCGGCCATGGTGGGTGGCTGGCCGACCAGGTGGGGTGGCCGGCCGGCCACCTCCCAGAAAGTTACCTGGCCGGCCAGCTTCCTTCTTTCCAGCTCAGTACAGCTGTCCGGATATTTTTGCTGAAATATCCCCCCATCCGGGGGATATTTTGGGAGGGAAAGCTTGGATGCTTCTCCCTCCCCTTTTACACCTTTTCTCCCTTATTTAAAGGGACCAACAGCTCCTTAGCCTAGGTTAGAAAATTTGCTCTCAAGAACACCTCTCCCAAATCCTCCATTTCCATAGCTAAAAACTCAAAAAAACCTTCAAGTCTCTAGTTCTTCTCTTCATCAACCCTTAGCTCCACCATGCCAACTTCGATTCCAGCAGCTAGGAAGTGAATTTCAGAGGTTGAGAAGCTACAAATCAAAGCCAAGAAGCAAAGAAAGACAAGTCTTCAAGGGTAAGTACTCAAAACCAACTTTTAGGGCTTTTTCTTGATATTTTTTTATACTCTAATTGGTTGAGAATTAGGGGTCCGACCCCTACTGCTTTCTTGCTTATTTTGAGCCCCCCTACAACATTGTAGAGGAGCTCAACCTCATTTGGCCATTCTATACACCACCTCTCTTTGAAATCCATTTTAGGCCCTAAATCTTGCATGTTTTGTAGCCTTTTGTGCTTGTGGTTTTAGCTCTTGGTCAGAACTGAGAGGGGTCTTATTTTGACCCCCTTTACATGTTTCATGAATAAAATTTTGTCATTTGGTGTGTGCTTTGCATATCTCTTGTTATAACCTCTTTTAAGCTCCATTTTACATGGAATTGTTAGCATGATTTTATTCTGATTTTGGGGTTTCCATAAACTGAATATATGCTTATTTTTGGACCCTCTTTAGTATTGTAGAAGAAAGTTTTTTCATTTGAATTTTCTATATACTACTTGCTTCAATACCCCTCTTTTGGCCCTTATTCTTGCATGCTAATGTTGACCTATCTATGCTTACAATTTGGCCTTGTTTTGTACTGAAAAAATGCCATATTTGGGACTGCCTGGCTACTGTTTTTGCTGTCGTGTGTCAATTTTGCATATATAGCATAGCCGTAGGCCATTTCGGGCACTTAGGATTGCATTTCGGGATGATTTCGTGCGTTGATTGTCATTTCACATCATTTCGGGGCTGTTTTCCCCTTCATTTAGTGGCTGAAATTTGGTTTGCATGCTTGCATATCATTTCCCATGTCATTTCATGCCTTAAATGCATTGCCTCGGTTTGCGTGCCCGTGTGCACGCACTTCGAGGCACCTCTGTTTTATCCGACGGCAGCCTATGAGAGTGTGGCTGAGGCTCTCTCATGTTGGCATAAGCCCGTCACTGCATTCTGTATGCCATCTTGTGCATTCCTCGATTTGCGTGTCTGCGGGCACGCGTTTCGAGACAGCTTTGTTTTTACCCGACGGCCTCCTATGTGAGTGAGCTGAGGCTCTCCCATGTTGGTGTAAGCCCATCGCGGCATTCCGTGTGTCTTTTTTTCTCATTTTATCATCGCCTCGGTTTGCGTGCCTGTGGGCGCGCGTTTCGAGGCACTTCGGTTGTATCCGATTTTCTCTTTCATCATCGCCTCGGTTTGCGTGCCTGTGGGCGCGCGTTTTGAGGCACTTCGGTTTTATCCGATTTCATCTTTCATCATCGCCTCGGTTTGCGTGCCTGTGGGCGCGCGTTTCGAGGCACTTCGGTTGTATCCGATTTTCTCTTTCATCATCGCCTCGGTTTGCGTGCCTGTGGGCGCGCGTTTTGAGGCACTTCGGTTTTATCCGATTTCATCTTTCATCATCGCCTCGGTTTGCGTGCCTGTGGGCACGCAGTTCGAGACACTTCGGTTGTATCCGATTTTCTCATTTTATCATCGCCTCGGTTTGCGTGCCTGTGGGCGCGCGTTTCGAGGCACTTCGGTTGTATCCGATTTTCTCATCTCATCATTGCCTCGGTTTGCGCGCCTGTGGGCACGCACTTCGAGGCATCTTTCATTTTATCCGATTTACATTTCACATCATTACCTCAGTTTGCGTGCCCGCGGGCACGCATTTCGAGGCACCTCATTCTTATCATTCCGGCATCCTATATGAGTGTGGCTGAGGATCCCTCATGTTGGTATAAGCTCATTATTGCATTTCGCATGTCATTCCGCATTCCTCGGTTTGCGTGCCTGTGGGCACGCATTTCGAGGCATCTCCTTTTCATAGCATTGCGCATGCTAGGATTGTATGTTAGTTGCATTTCATGCATATCATGCATATTGCACGGGAAACGAGGCACGTTTCGTACTCCGAGTGACGGAACGGGTCTCAATTCCCAAGTCACCGACACTCCGGATAACCCATGATGGAGTTAGGCTTTCATTGTAGCATTCATCTGCATTCATCCGATATTGAGTTGTGCAATTCGACTCCTCGGCCATCATGCATCGGTATGCGTGATTGGTGGCACGAGGATCGAGGCATGCATATATTTGTGAAATACATTGCCATGCCCTTTTCCTGCTCTCTGTTGCAGCAAAATCAAGAATCAACTACTTTTCGGAGTCCGGCACGCATTTCGAGAAAAATGCAAACAGAGGCTAATCGGGGCACCGCCATGGATTTCCGCGCAAAGGCATCCGGGCATGCATCATTTCATCATCCGAAGCAGAAACAAGGCAGTCCCTGGCTTGCATGCCAGTTTACAATTTTCTTAGTTAATTTGTTAAATTAATTAGGAATCTGTATTATTCTTTTATTCTTTCATTCGGACTGTATTATTCTTTTATTCGGACTGTATATTTATTCGGACCCTCTGCGCGAGGGCACAACTGTAATAAGAGTGTGGGTGAGTGTGATGTATGTCTTCCAACCCCACGTCTTTCTCCCTTTTATTTACCTGCTTACGATGGTTAGATATAGGGCATATTTCAATTAGCATACAGCATGACAGCATGTTTGCATCATTCATCTGTTTTGCACGCACCGGGCTCGGCGCATCATACAAACTGCATCTGTATTTTAATTCCAAGTTGAGTACTTGATAGCTGTTGCATTTCATATGCCATATTTAGAATAGCCGAGCCTGCTATAATTGCATCTTGCATGTGTTGCATTAGGCATTTTAGCATATTTAGGATTCATGCATGATTTCTAACCGGTTCCTGTTTTGGCTTGGAGTACTCGGTGAGTTTTATGCTTTAGCATCCTTGCATGCGTGTGAGTGTTGCCATGATAGCATGCTTGCCATGAGGCTATGTGCTTATATGATATAACTGCCTTGAATGCCTGTGGGTGGAGGTTGAGTTATCTGAAGTGGAACAATTCATCAACTGTTTGTTTTTAAGCCCACTAGATAGTGGCAAAATCATGTTTTCTAAGCCCACCCGAGGGTGGCAAATCCGCATTTTAGCCTACCTGCGGGTAGCACCTTCACACCATTTTCAAACAAACAAACATGAAATGTTTTGTTCCAATTCAGACGGCCCAGTCTATACTTGTTTGCTGCAAGCATCACATAGTAACCTAGGCTAATAACCGGAATAAGAACTCACAATGTTTTCAAAAACAGATATCATGGTTAGTAGAGGCCGGTCTTTGACCAGGCGAGCGGGGGTGCTCACGATGTGACCTTCCCCAATCGTACCCAAGTTCCCGAGCCGAGGCAACTTTGGTGATGACGGACACGTGGCCTTTGGCACCGAGTCAGGGTTTCCTAAATTTCCCATTTTAAAATATTTAGGTGGCGACTCTGTTATCTGGCAAAGCAGTCCATGTTTGGCACTTCTTTCAAAAAATCTGTTTTTCTCAAAAACGATTTGCCGGATTTGGACTCTTTGGTTCAAGATTTGGAACCGCAACAAAATCGAGTCCGAACTGTAGCGAGGTCCCTCGCGGGCTTGTTACAACTGGTTAAATCATTATATGGTTTAAAATAAGCGCCAAAATAATGGCATGAGAAATTTGATAAAACAATGATGTCAAATGGATTCAAAATTAATAAATGTGAGAAATGTGTTTATATTAAAAACACAAACAACAGTTATGTTATAGTATATCTTTATGTGGATGATATACTCATCATAGGTAGTAATAATGACATAATTAAACTACTACGAAAATGTTGAATAAATATTTTGACATGAAAGACATGGGGATAGCTGATGTAATACTTGGTATGAAAACTACCAAAACATTAGAAGGTTATGTTTTGTCACAATCACATTACATTGAGAAAATACTTGACAAATTTAGCAAAGATGATGATCATCCTGCTAGAACACTTGAGGACGTTAATTTGTTTCTTTCTAAGAATGTACATGAAAGTATTTTTCAATTAGAGTATGCCCAAATTATTGGAAACTTAATGTTCTTGATGAACTGCACTTGCCCAGATATAGCTTATGCAGTAAGTAAATTAAGTAGATATACGAGTAACCTAGGAGTAGAACACTGGAAAGCAATTATAAAGGTTCTAAGATACCTCAAATTTACTCGTAACATTGGGCTGAATTATACTAGATATCCAGCAGTACTTGAAGGATATTGTGATGCAAACTGGATATCGGATACTAGAGACTCAAAATCCACCAGTGGGTATGTCTTTACTTTTGGTAGTGCGGCTGTATCTTGGAAATCTTCCAAACAGACTTGCATTGCTAGGTCTACTATGGAATCAGAATTCATAACTTTAAATAAAGTTGGGAAAAAAGCAGAATGGTTTCGCCACTTCCTTGAAGATATTTCAATGTGGCCAAAACCGGTGTCTGCTATATGTATATATTGTGATAGTCAATCAGGAATTGGTAAAGCACAGAGTCGTATGTATAACGGTAAGTCATGATACATTCGTCGTCCATATAAAACCGTGAGACAACTATTCTCTAATGGAATTATTTCCATTGAATATGTGAAGTCTAAAGACAACATAGCCGATCCACTAACCAAAATGTTAGCAAGATAATTAGTTGAGAGTTTATCAAAGGAAATGAGACTTAAGCCCATTAAATAAGAGTTACCACAACGGCAACCCAACTTAGTTTACTGGAGATCCCAATATCTAAATTCAAAGGGACAATCGAGTTGTGTATGACTCATAAGGATCATTAGGGAGTTAAACTCCTACCCATTTCTATGAAGAAATAGTGATGTCTGTAGCGTTTTAGGTTAAGTAATGCTTTTAATGATTCTTATATCTAAGTATACCTAGTGGAGTATGGCAAGATACTCTTTATAAGAATCACCTATATGAGTGTGAACTAGGGCAGTTCTATGAGATTTGTGAAGGGCTACAATTCTCTAAAGCACTCATAAAAAACCAGGTTGTTTAAGGCCAAAATGAACGCAATAGTGAGAACTAAACTATGTATGGTAGTATACTGTGTGAGTTCTATTGTCTTAGTTTACACAAATGGCTGAATAGTTCAAGATATCATATTCACTGATTAGCTAGCAAATCCCATAGTGTCTCACAAGGGAAGGTTCAAAGCTAAAAGTTACCTATCATTTGCAGAACATTTTCAATTTATGTACTCTCTGTAATTAGATTAGATTGTTGCATTTCTCTCTGTCAAATTCCATTCATATGAGGGATTGTAGGAAAATTATGATTTTTATAGGCTTATTTTAGGCAAACTTTGAGCCAAAAATTGAGTAGGTCACACACGTCTTTTGGAGTGGGTCCAAAGGGGTGATGTGTTCCTTGCCGCATGGCAAGTTACACGGTGAAGACGGTTCGTCAAAACCATTTATGAGTGAATAGGAAGTTGACGTCGTTTTCAGGTTCGTGGAATAGAAAATTGAAGAAGTAAAATGTGGGTTTCCTTGAAATGGTTATCCCACATTGGAAACTTAAAAGAACTTATATATGTATATAAGTTCTAGGTAGCAACACTTGGATTAGGCCCCAAGGGGCACTCCAAGTTTGTAGAAGGGATGAGTTATGGACAAATTGAACCTTGGCTCAAACCAACACATACGCGCGTGCATGCCGCCACCGACCAACAGTGCTGGCCGTGGGTGTGGGTTCTGGGTCGGGTCGGATCGGTTCTAACATTAATTTTTTTGGACAAAATGTATTTGAATTTTTTCAAATTCTTCTAGGAAATTATTTGAATTTCAAATGAAATTAATTCAAATTTGAATTCAAAATTTTTGATCAAAAATTGTGCCTCTTCCAAATCCAAATTCCACAACAGATTAAACTGTCCAAACAGATTTTTCAACTTGTTGCACCCGGACATATTCAATTTCTTCATAGAACAGATTCAAATCTGTGTTCAGACAGATTGAAATTTGCCCAGCAGTTATCTGTTCAAACAGTTACTACACCTGTTGAATTCAAACCTACTTGTTCGATTTGAAATTCAGACCTGTTCGGGTCTATGAAATCCAAGCCTGTTCCAACAGTTTTTGACATCAAAAAACATCCAGAAAAAATCTGTTCCCTTCTCGGTTTTGCTTTTTCACTGCATTGTTCTTCATTTTAGTTATTTAGAGAAAATTCAGAGAGTATAGAACATAGGTTTGGTTTGCCGTACAAATTGTTTGGAGTGTTACTACAATTTTTGAAGATCATTATATCTTGAGAGATAGACGCCATTTATCTGTAAGTATCGTAGCTGGGCGAATCTATCTTAAGGATATAGTATCACATATTCGACTTAATCTTTTAATTATTTATTCAGTTCGGTAAAATAAATTTTGTAAGTAATTTATTTTTATTTGTTTGATTTGTTTCAAATTATTTATTTTACACAAAAAATTATTCCAACATAAATAAGTGGAGACAAACAACATGCAACAAGGTGCATAGGCACACCAAAATTTTCTTGGTGGGTGATGCCACATTCTCTAATGACGGCATAGCATTTGAAATATAAAAGAGTATAACATAATCTCTGACTGAACGAAATGATGGGCTGAATTCATGTTATAAAAACCATAATACTTGTGTTGCTCCATTTCAACAATGGCTTGCCCGACTCTCAATGTGGCTTAAATCAAAATTTCAATTAATTGTTTTTATATTTAAATAACACTTACTAAAATTTTATATTGTGAATTGTTTTATGTGAAATTCATTTTCCTCTTACGGAGAGCTTTCCTATTAGGTCCTTTGAATAATGAGAATTTTTTTTATTTAAAATTTGATACTTTGGATATGGACTTTTTTTTCCAGCCAGTTTTTTTTTTTTTTTTTTTTTTTTATAATTTTATTTTATATCCAGATTTTTGGCACAAGGTGGAATGCTTTTCGGCCTTCCAGATGAAAAAGAGCTTTTTTCAATATAATTGAGGGCCTTCTGTGCGGGGCAAAAAAGGCTGGCATCATTTTTTTTTTTTGATGGGCTTTTAAAAATATTATTATTTCTTTCAAGATGGGCCTAAAGTCGCTACTTTAGTGGCTTGAGCCTTGAGCCGGCCCAATGATATTAAATTTTTTATATTGGTTGGCCCAAGAGAGTATCGGCCTTTTTGTCTAAAGAATTGGAGCAGGACCAAGAGAATATCTGCGTTTTTCACCTCAAGATGCCAGGAGGCCTATTAGACTCTAAACCCTATGAGGCTCAATATGCAAAGAATGAAAGGTGAAATTTAATTACATTCAACGAGACGACAGTGACTGAATAGAAGGGGAAACAGAGCATAAATGTTAGAGACGAAGAAGTATTTTCTGAATTGGATGTATCATAAATTATGATTTTATTTTAAAGGATAATTTATGAAAAAATACAAAGTATATTGACAGTAAATTATATTCATAAATAATTTAATAGATAGTACTGAGAAATTGTGCGCATGGAATAATTTTTTTGGTGTAAATAGAATTGATGAAAAAGCTGGGCTGTGCTACTTGGATCCTACACCATGATTCAAGAGAAATTATTTTGTAAATTACCAGAGAATAGTGTTATGTTCTTCTGTAATGAATTAAAGTTCATAGTGATCCAAAAAAAAAGAGAACTAATGTTCATATGCAAACAAAACTTGACATGACCATTTTTTGAGTTTTGGATGGTCTTAAGGATTTGGCACCCGCTTTTAAAGAAAATAAATAAATATAAATAAAGCCCTTTTCCCTCTCACCCCCTTTGATCTTCTTTCCATCCCATTGGCCAATTTTTCTTCTTTTTTTTTTTTTTTTTTTTCCCCTTCTCCTCCAATCACCACCCACCACGTGTGTGTGGGGGATGGGGAGGGGAGGGGTGGTGGGGGTGGTGATTAGAGGGGGTCTCTATCAATGCTGGGTAGAGAAAACATAAGGGGCAAATTCCCTCCGGTCCAATTAAGGGGCTATGGGCCCACTCTGGACTCATTAGGTGATTTGAATTATTTATTTTTTAATATTCTTCAAAGTATATTTGATCAATATAATTTTTTACAGAATAATTTATTTGGTGAGAACTAAAAAATAAGTTCAAATAAAAGAATTGAGTCCAGAATGAGTCCACAGCCCTGTCGACTGGATCCTTAAGTCCAATTACTAGATTAGAGGCAAGCTCCATTCAAAACATAAGCCATGATCACCATACATAATTATATTTCCGTAATTTCTGAATACTTTTATTTAATGAAAAGATCAAGACGAAGAAGGTGATATGGCTTGTGAATGTATCACAAGGTTTATTCAACTTCACAGGTTTAAAAATAACTAAAATGATTAATTAGATAGTTCGTAGAATTTTTTTAGAAAATTCAATGGTTAATATTAATTGAATCAATCTGATTTTATGGGTAGTCAATCATACTTCACTCAGATCATGTGTTTTTTTTAAATCTTTCTCATGAATGTCAAAGTAGAAAATTAATAAAATTACTTGAGGGTTTTTTAATGGATGTGAGTCAAATCCATTTCTTAAGACCAACGATTATATAGAATATCAAAAAGAATTTGGTAAAAAAATCACCTGTAACCTCTTGATAATTGGCATTCGTTAACTTGACTTGACTTTTGATTTTTTCGCATTACGTGTCACTCAATAAACCGCGTACAATGAATTCTTAGATGATTAAATTATAATTAAATTGCTAATCTCATTTGTGCAGAGAACCCATCTTTCAGCTTAAGTTTTTGTTTCACAAAATCACGTCACTTAGCAGGATGTTTACTGCCAAGTCTGATCTTTCATTTCTTTAATGGCTTCTTCCCTTTGCTTTACCCACCAGCATTGCCCAAGATTTCTTCAGGCTAGTATTTGGGGCACCTCTCTGGTGCTTATAAATGGGGCAAACATGTAAAATGTCGAAACTAACCATTGACTTTTACAGGATGTAATACTACTTTACTGGTGCATGTTTCTTAAATTTTTCCAAAAAAAATTGTACAAAAATTAAAAGTAAAAATTCAACTGCAGTTGTTTAAAACACAATACTAGTAGACTCACATCCAATCATTCATGTTACAGATTTATATCACATGTGTACTTTAACTTCAACTCAATTAATTAGTTTTGAGTTACACACATTTAAAATATTATAACATGATATCAGAGTTCTGTCTTGATTAAAAGTGTCTTGTATATAATCTAAAAATCTCTTCATTCAATATTAATTGATTTAAGTTGAATATCTCTAAATTTTTAACATGACATCAGAGACGATATTGACTAGTTAAAAATTGTTTCAAATTAATTTGATATATAATCAAATTAAGTTTAAACATATGTGAAACTCGTTAATTGTTTAACTTAGCTCAAACTTATTTATTGTCCTAATGGGAAGAAAATGGTATATCAACCGGGATGGCTGGCCATTGTGAGTGCCTAAATCAATGCCAATTTTTCTAGAAGTAAAACCATAGAATTCGACGACACTCCTTGCAGCACACACATCCCAATAGCCTCCTTTTGCCACTTTTCCCGCGTCAACTCCTTCCTTTTGGTCACCCTATAAACCTTAAAGTTTTCCACACCTTCCTACCCAACCTCCTCTAGGAAACACAAATTAACAATAACACTAAAACCATCTTCATATTCCATCTCTCTCTCTCTCTCCACCTTCATAGCCATGAAGGTGCTTCCACTAATCTTCATGATAGCCATAACAATGGCTTTAACCATCATTCTCACCACAAAAAACACCGAAGACGAAGAAGCAAAACCACCTTTCGACCTCATCGACACTCCAGGGAAGCTAACACCATCGAAGAAGGTAAGTCGCTTCCTGGCTCAGCAAAATAACCCTAGATCATCTGATCATTGCCAAAAGGACCATGCCATTTGCAACCTAGAACCCGAAGACGGGCACTACAAAAACTCTACATGCTGCAACAACAAGTGTGTGGACTTGACAACCAACCACAACAACTGCGGTGCGTGCAAACGAAAATGCGAGTTCACAGATGCTTGTTGCAGTGGAAAATGTGTCGATTTGGCTTATGACAAGGGGCACTGTGGGAGCTGTGGTAACCCCTGCAGCAAAGATCGCCTCTGTATATATGGATTGTGTGATTACCCTTAAGGAGGGTTCATCAATTCATTGGATCATGAGGTTTGTCATTCATATATATAGATTCATATTAATCAATAAAAGCACACCACGTTGGTGGTTCACACAATCTTACAGTTTCTTTCTGCTTTATATATAATCATCTTCAATGATTTGTTAAGTGTATGCTATTGAAGACAATTTAAGTGATATATATGTGTATTAATAAATTACTTTTGTTAAATACCAAAAAAAATAAGTTACTTTTGTTTTGTTAGCTTACATTTGTTAGGGTTAGAGAGGGACTTAATGTTCTATGGAAGTGAGAAAATTTTCATTGCTTTTGGTTATTTGTGTAGTGAAAGGAAATTTGGAAATCCCTTTTCCTGTTGGTTATTTGTATAGCGAAAGGGAATTTGGAATTCCTCTTCCCGTTCAGAATGCATGGAAATAAAGAATGCCAAAATTTTCTTACATGTACAAGCTATCGGTCAAAGTTTTCTTTCGTTGGTTCCTCACTAACTTGGGGTGCTAACAAATAATAAGATGAATTTTTTTGTATCAATCTCGTTGGGATAATTTAGCTCATTGTGATGCTCCTGCACTCTCCTTTTTCTTTTCTTTATTGGTGTAATTTGTTTTGTACCTTGTACTAGATTTTTACATCAATAAAGTCTCTCTTTTCGCCGATCAAAAAAAAAAAAAATACTTAAATTATTGGGGAAATTACCAAGCAGTAATAATTTTCATGAAAATGATTATGATTTCAATTATTAATATTTGTAAAGTTTACATTAATTTAAAATTTTCCTATATTTAAAATTTTCAAGTTTCGGAGCAACAACCTTATGCATTATGTCAAAGATCAAGTGTGTATCCAATCATTTTTCCTTCCAATCACACATTAATATGTACTAATTAAACATTTTTATATTGGAGGAGGATCCTCTCCAATCTAAATTTTGGACTGAAGGGTGATGTTTGGGTCCGTGGGGACCATCACGGGCTCCGTTTTGATTATCCGAACCATTTATTTTGTCGGACGCCTCATATATTTCATCCACACAACAAATTAGGCTAATCCAATAATTGTAACTTGTTCAATTTTTGGTTAAAAAAATAAACAATAATTGTATTTTTAAAAATAAACAATATAGTTTTTTAATGACAAACTCAATAAATTAGATAAGTTACAGTTATCAGATTGACCTAATTTTTTTTGTAAAAGAAATACACGAAATGTCTAACAAAATGAACAGTTCGGATCATCGAAACGGGACCCGTAATAAACTCCATAGACCCAAACAACACCCTCCAATTTAAAATCTAGACTGAAAGGATCCTCCTCTTTTATATTTCAGAATCATCTAATAAATTTTCACTTATTCATCCTTCATTGTGACTATCATGACAATTAATAGTATGCTACGGAACTGACCACTTCGTTAGCCACCAAAAATCAACCGAAATATTATTATTATTATTATTAATATATGTATATAATTTGTATACTTTGATACTCAAAAAGTAAGTGACTGATATTATACTTTTGTGGTAAAGGTTAGGGAAAGTCATATTTTATAATGCAACACCCACTCTCTTTTTATTTATGTCTGATGTCGGATTCTCTAAATTTTCACAAAATCATTAAAGCTGAATCTGTCATTTACATTTAATCAGAAAACTAAAAATACCAAATCATAAGGTTGGCTTCAGTTTCTCAACTAATAAAATCGAAAAGTTCGATTGAATTCTAAATTATCTTTACAAACGTTTACAACCCTAATGACAATTGACTGTTTAGTTTCAACTAGATAACTAGTATAAAATTAAAAATAAAAAAAATAATCATGTGACTTAAAATTTAAATTATTTTTCTAAAGTCATTTGATTTTTGTTGGTTATTTTATCATGAAGGATGTATTTAACAGCTCATCTGAATACTGTCCAAAAAAATAAAAAATCTCATGAGCTTTTATAAAGGCAAATCACACCCGTTGTATAGGTAGTTCATATATTTTTTTTCTGTTAATTTGATCTTTTTAATTCTAATTCCATTAATTTCACTGTTAATAGAGGTTATTAATTGGATTGAATTAACCTAATATAAAAAATTAAAAACAAAATTGATACAATTAAATTATAAGATTAAATTGACTAAATTATAGAAATCTTGGATATAATATGTTATATTATTAATAATCCTCACGGCATCATTATGCGCATCTGCGACATGAAATTGATGACAGATGCTAAGAACTCATGCTTCAAAATCTTACCCAAATAAGTAATATTTTTTTTTTTAATAATTAGGATTTTCAAATAGGTTACTTAGAGGTGTTTTGGCACAAGATGGAGTTTCAAAGCCTAGGACTCCATAATCACTATTAATCTAAAGATGGTCCCTAATACAAGTTACATTGTGAGGAAAGTATTATTAGTTGGCATTCTAGCAAGCAAAAGCTAGCTCACTTCATGCAAGAAAACAATGTTACTTTAAGGATACAATATCAGAGCAACCTTGTTCACATAATACACAAAATATTGAAAGATCAAAAGATTGTGGATTTTTCCATGAAAATCGCATGAATTCACATGCTCTCTCTCTCTCTCTCTCTCTCTCTCTCTCTCTCTCTCCCCCCTCCAAAACATCCATAGATCACTAAAGCTGGCTTCCTCACATGTACATGTTATGTAGACGCAATATCATGGCCACGAATTGTCTTCTTATTTACAATCTGGTCCGAGTTGTTCCTCATGAACCAAAATTCTGGGTCCAAGCCCTTTGCTTGCTTCACCTAGACACTGACCCGTGAGGTGGACATCAGGCTAGAAGGGTCACAACCCAAAACCAATGCTATAGTGCTATGGACACCAAAATTACCAAATATTTTACCAATTGAATGACGGCTCCATTACAAAGGGAGCTTTAGCATCCCTTTTAAAGGAGCGATCATTCATAGGTACAATTTTTTGTCTTTAATCTTGTCAACATATATTAGCTAAATCAACAATATATACGCACAATAGTAGAGGGTGAAAAAACATGGCATTTGCATTATTTTTTTTTTAATTAATATTTTTGGATGTTTGATGATTAAGAGATAGTTTGATGAATAAGAAAAAATATTTAACAATTTTCGGTAGATTAATGATATTCTATTGTTGGCAGTTACTAGATGTGAATGGTATTTTTTGAAGAAGAAAAAAAACGTGATAACATTCAGCCAAATAGGATATATGTCAATCACACAAGTTTGCACTTTTGCCACAGGTCATTTAGCTATTAACAGGATCCTAGTTTTTTTTTTTTTTTAATAAAAGAATCTCAATTACAAATCCCAAATAACTTGATCCTAGAAATCAATTTCTTTTCTGAATTCCACTTCATGGTTGTTGTTGTCATTTTTCTTTGTTCCTTTTCAATTTTTACCATCAAGTTTACCGAGAATGCCTTTAAAAAAAAAAAAAAAAAAAAGAAAAAAAAAAAGAAATAGTCCCACATTGGTAGAGAGGAAGAACTTTATTAACTATATATAAGGTTTAGAATTAACTCTCAATCGCCGAGCTGAGTAACTTCAGCTTGTCACCCAAGTGGGGGCACTGGGGTGATTGAACATTGGTCCAGCCCAAGGAGTTGGGCCCGTGGTTGTAATTTCTGGCCCGCCCTGTCCAAGCAATGAGTTGGGCTACATGGCCTGAGCGAAAGCTTGGGATGTGTAGTCCCTAGAGTGGAGGGCAAAGCGTCAGGCTGGCCTCACAGAGCAGCGAAACCTCCCTCTCATGGCAGTGGAAGGATAACGGGCCAGCGCATTCACGGCCCAAATCAAAGCTCGGAAGGCTGAATTTAATTGAACCATCACCCTTTTGTTTTGTTTCAAAACAAGCTCCGATGGGCTGAACTTAATTGGACTAGACCTTTTATTCCTAATTTGCAAACAATAGGAAATTTGGTATATTTGTATAATATAGTAATTATATTTTAATAGCTAGACAATTCAATAAAATATAATAATTATAAATTAATCACGTAAAAATTCTAGAAATATTATGGTTTGTTATACATTTGATCCTGCAAAAACTTTAATCCTTTTTAATTTTAGTTCGTTATATTTGATTTTTTTTTTTCTTACAGAAAACTTTCAAGTAAATATTTGGAAAAAAATTTAATTGAACCATCACCTTTTTGTTTTGTTTCAAAACAAGCTCCGATGGGCTGAACTTAATTGGACTACACCTTTTATTCCTAATTTGTAAACAATAGGAAATTTGGCATATTTGTATAATATAGTAATTATATTTTAATATCTAGACAATTCAATAAAATATAATAATTATAAATTAATCACGTAAAAATTCTAGAAATATTATGGTTTGTTATACATTTGATCCTGCAAAAACTTTAATCCTTTTTAATTTTAGTTCGTTATATTTGATTTTTTTTTTTTCCTACAGAAAACTTTCAAGTAAATATTTGGAAAAAAATTTGGGTTGGTTAATTTATTTTTTTATTTTAATTTTGGAATAGAAGTGTCCATATCAGCCTATTTCTTGTAACAATTATTATTGTTTTACCACAACAAAATTGAGTTATGATTCAATATTAATATAGTTGCAATTTCAATATAATTGGAATTACAAATTGAAGGATGTTCTCATCTATATTTTCTCTTAACCCAACTACATTGACCTGGTTGAATTGGGACACGATGTGATTGGTACAACAAGGGATCAGAATCAATCAAGAGTCCAAATACTGAAAACATATTATTTTTATCCAAATGTCCATAACAAAAACCTTTTTGTCCAAGAGCTCATTACAAAAATTAAAGTTGTTTAAAGGCTCCAAATTGTTATTGCTAAGAAAATAATTTTAATTATATAATGGTCAAGAAAAAATATCTTCATAGCTAATGATAAAGATTGTAAATAAACCCTCAAAAAATTATTTCTAATGATAAAAAATAAATTTTACATAAAAAAAAAAATTAATAGATATTATTGAAATATAAAAACCTCTTATTAAAATTTTGCTTTAAGTTTCGCAATGTTCAAGATGCATTGCTTCTCCGTTAAAAAGCACAAATGTGTCAGAGAAACATGTTTAATCATGTTGTGTGTGCCTTAGTTCCCCACCAAACATGCCTCCATGAAAATGGGCATCCAAGCTTCAAGG
This sequence comes from Camellia granthamiana, assembly GCA_036172215.1. Taxonomy (NCBI): domain Eukaryota; kingdom Viridiplantae; phylum Streptophyta; class Magnoliopsida; order Ericales; family Theaceae; genus Camellia; species Camellia granthamiana. Next base: position 9,600,037 of record CM069911.1, on the reverse strand, counting down.
ACCAAAATAATATTAAAAATAATGAAAAAGTTAAAGGTTTTCCAACGGCCTTTCTTTATTTATTTTTATTATTATTTTGAGAAACTTTATTTATTATGAGTTTACAAAGCAAAGTTGAGGGATTCTTGCCTTGTTGGCTAATAAACATTCAACCCCTCGTGTAACACGACCTCTGTTATTATTATTTTTTAAACTTTTTTTTTATTAAATTTGATTTTCTTGTTTTAACAACTATAGGTACTCAAGAAAGAACATAGAATCAGAAATGAAAAATGTATAAATGACATGTAATATTAAGACTTTATAGTATAAATGACATGTAATATTTTCAGGGTCCTTGGTATTAAGACTTTATAATATAAATGACATGTAATATTTTCAGGGTCCTTGGTATTAAGACTTTATAATATAAATGACATGTAATATTTTCATAATGTCTAAAGTTCCTCAATTTGATCTAGAGAAATTCTGGTCCAGATAAATTCTCTGTTTCTCTCCAGAGAAATTTCGTGGCCGAGTATTTCAATCTTCCTCCTCTGCCACTCCTCCCCTAAACATCCTCCAGCCATCACCACTAACCAACCCAACTAACCCACTCCCTCAAAATAATAATTTAAATATGATCAACAACGGATTGAGGGAACCAAACACATATAATAAAATAAAATTAAGAAACATCACCTTGATAATACCCAATAACATATCCAATAATCACCCATTTACTACTTAAAATAAGAAGAAGAAGAAAGAAATGCATTGTGGTAAGAGAACCACATTTTTATGTTTCACAAGCAGTCTCATACCAGCTTGGGCTACTACTACTACTTCAAATTCTGTCTTCACCATTGTACCATTACTCTCTTTGTTGCTGTTGTGACCGGAATTATGAGCAACCTCATGACATTTGGGTTCTTCTTCTACCTTTGCACTGCTGTCGCTATTCTCCCTTGAAGTATCATATTTGTCGTTGTCACCATCATCATTTGAAGCTGCATCTGTACTTGTTTGGTGGTGGACGAGGATTTCCTTGGTCCAACTGTGCAACTTCTTTGTAGTATCCTCATCTGTTTACATACAATCAATGTAGAACAGTAAGCAAGCTCCCAAAAGACCTTGGAACAACACTAGCATTTAGGCACACGCCATGCACATGCAACTCAAATTAGAGTTACATAATAGTTTAGAAGTAAAACCTTTTGATATATCTAGACTAGAAGGAAATTTTCACTAACTTTTTGTGAATTTCTCTAGGTTGGAAGGTAATTTCTCTGGACCGAAAGAATTTCTCTGGGGCAGTTTATCAAATCAATAGAACAGCAGATTCAACTCTACTTATTTTGTCATAGAGAAAATCTGGGAAGAATTTCTCTAGATTTTTTAGAGAAATTTTGGAAATTTCTCTAGCCTTCCCTCTCTCTCCAGAGAAATTCCCCCTTCTATTTACACAATAATCACAGATACAAACTAGAGAAATTTAGTCCATCCCAGAGATATTACTCAAACTCAGAGAAAATCGCCCTCCAACCCAGAGAAATTCACTGAAATCCAGAGAAAACCAGAGAATTTCTCTGGTTTCAACCCAGAGAAAATTCAGTTCAAATGAAAAAAAAAATTCAGTTCACTAGTCCAAACACACACCATAAATATACCACGTACACACACAAATTCACTGAATCTGGAACTTGATCATAGAAGTACTCTTGTAGGCCAACAAGTGTAAACCCATCTCCAATCCCAAGAATGATGAACTGAGGAGCTAACCAGAGCACGCTCATAGACAGATAACCGACTCTCTCTACTCTAACAATCTCTCTCTCTACTTCTCTTAGCCTCTTTCATTCCACTAATGCCGCTATAGCCATGGCTATAATTGGGAATACCATGCCAATGCCGATCCTCTGGAGGATTCTGAGGCCTTGTTCGTTGCCCGTGGCTTTCCTGAGTGCCGGAACAAAAATCTTCTCATAGGCTGTGACGCAGATTATCATTTTGATCGTGGAGAGCGTGTGAATGGAGGCAGGTGGGATCACAAAATTGTTCCCGATGTTTCGGTTCATCGTGCTGCTTTGTTTGACAGAGAAAGTTGAGGTTTGTGCCATACATAAACCGAAGAAGATGAGCGAGAAAGAGTCTCCAAACAGTGCCGACTGTTTCAAAGAGAGATAGATATACATAGTTTTAGAGAGAGAAAGTAGAGAGAGAGTGTGCGTTTGTGTGAGAAGAGACTTCATACAGTGTCGATTTTTCAGGTTAGAATAGAATAGAATTGGATATCAAATTTCTCCGTAGGGACCTTAGACATCATAAAATAATATTGTGAATCTCTTTCATTACTAAAAATGGGAGAGAGACTTTAGACTAATTTTTCCTAAATTTTATTCAATTTGAAAATGACTCACACAAACGTTAAGTTGAATTTATATCACACACTTCACTTTTATAATATATTACTTGATATTTTTTCAAAGTACATATATTTTTCCATAATGAATAGAGACTAGAGGTGTAGTAGAAGCACACGATACTTTTCAGACCAAGTATTGAGACATACATTGAGAATTTGACAAGAAAATTAAATGAGAAAATGAGGAAGTATTTTTTATGGGTATGATATTATCACTAATATGATTGAGCTTCAATTGCATAAAATACATGCATTTTTATACTTAAAAGTATTGCATAGTATTTATAGTAGTAATAATATTGGAAGTGAACTTTCTATCTACATCTATAGTATGAAAAAAAACCTTCCACTCATCAAATAATGATAAGGACTCTATTGAAGACCCATGTGCCTTTTTATTTATTTTTTAAATGCTATACACAAAAAGGACCAAGCTAAACATTCTTGTTAGGGAATATTTATGAAAAACAAAAGGACATAGAGACTTTTTCCAAAACATTCTATAATAAATATCCAAACAAAAGACAGCATAAAACTTGTGAGCTCACTAAATCACACCCTAGAATCTACATAAAACTTTGTTGGTCCTCAAATGATGCATTTTGTGTTATTTTGATTTTTTATATTTTAATTGTGTAAATTTGATCATCAATTTATCTAATATGTATTTAATTTCAATGTCATTTCAGTCCAAATTTTATACCGGAGGAAGAGGTATAATTTGGTATATATACCAAACTATAGCTATGCATGCACTTGTCTTCCATAAACATTAACCTCCAACATTTGATGGGCATAGCAAAAACTTATGTTGGACTTTGAATTGGTAACTGAAAATATAACAATTTGAAGTACACAAAATCCATTTGTAACTGCACCAATTATGGGTACTTCCTGATCTTCTTTTCTTTTCTGGGACAGATGACTTTGTGGTGCCTCATGTATTCTCGCATCTATATAGTTTTTTTATTTTTTATTTTTTGAGTTGTGTTTGTATTAAGAATTTAAAGTGAAATTTGTGAAGGGAGAAGAAAGTGCAAGAAAAAGTTAAATAACATATAAGCTAAAAAAAATTTACCATCTTGATCTAAAATAAAATGAAAAAGAAAGTGTGTACCATCTTGCATATGACGAGCCAGCGGTAAGTACCCACCTTTGCTCATAGTAAAGCAAAGCAAGCAGAGTAGCTTCTCTTTCAGAAGCTTAAAAAGTGTTTGATAGTACAGATCAATCCAATCCGTGGCCTTGCCCCGTTTAATAGAGTCGTGGAAAAGTGATTATAATTTATAACTTAACAATTTATAGTTTATAATTGTGAACATAAACTGATTTTTGACTTATAAATTAAGTTTTTCCTCCGCCACTCAAAGAATAAGTTGATTTTTGACTTACAAAAAGCTATAAGCTGTATTGTTAAGCTGAACCAAACACATCAAAATAATTTAAATTAAGCTAAAAATTAAAATAAGTTGAAAATAAATCTTACCAAACAAGACCCTTGAGACAGCCTGACCAGTGGTACTTATTGTTAATCATCACTCTAAGAATATGTCAAAGTCTTCAACTTTTACTCAGAACTCGTCATTATCATCCAAATTCCTTTTATTTTTGTGCTTTTTTATTTTTTTTATTTTTAATGAACACTGGTAAGCCTAAAGTCCCCTAATTTACAATTTACAGCCAAATATTTTACCCAAGGCGTGACATTTTGTTAAGATTTTGAAGCATAAGTTTTGAGATCTTGGATTTTATTCTTTTCAAAGTCAGTTATTCGGCCAACAAGACATATGATTCGTACGACAAACTTTTCTAGTCTGGACGAATCGTACCTAGTGTCAAAAGTGTGGGTTTGAATACCCGTATGTGTATAAATCTGTGACTTACCGCTACATAGTTAAATGACCCGAATAATATTAGGGATCATGAAAACAATATCATGAAATGCATCATGAAGATTTTTCATTCTTTGATTAGTGTGTGGTGTTTTATTGTATGTATAATCCAAAGGTAGAGAATCTTTCATGATCATTTTCATGACATTTTTTCATAATCCCTAGTATTACTCTAAATAACCCTACTATGTAGTAACTATTTAAAGGTGACCTATGAAATTTTGACTTCTTATAAGATCTAACCCCAGAAATTATTCATGTGGTTAGACTTTTACAACCAAATATTTTATTCCCAAAACAGTAAAAATAATAATGCACACAACAAATAATGTCAATGTTTGACTGAAATTTTTTTTATTAGAGTTTGTTTAGGAAGTGAGTTGGTTTTTTGACTTTTTTGGTTATTTTAGCTTGAGATTAAAAAGTTTTGTTTGTGATAGATTTTTTGACTTTTTTAACTTTTTGTGAGGAAAAGAATGTAATGATTATGTGTTAGATGTGAAATTTTGTCTTATTAGGTTAAAAAACCTATTTTGTCTTTTTTTACTAAAATAACCCCAAACTCAACCTAACTTAAATTGCCAAACAAAGGCTTAGTGTGATCTGAGCATTTTCTAAGCAATTTTTTTTTTACATAAATGTAACATTGTTCATATTCATCAACCAAAGAAAAAGATTGCGACAAACACGTTCATTCTTGCAAACACAAAGGTGCGTGAAGTACATGGAGCATAACTTCATTCTTCTTTATCATACGTACCACCTCCAAAGAGAAAAATTTTTTATAAAAAAATAAAGAAGAAGAAGAAGATACCTAACTTCTAGCTAGCTCCAGTGTTCATTAATTTACCCTTTTTTGAATTGTTAGTCAATAACTCATAAATAGAAAGAAAAAAATACAAAAATAAAAATAAAAAACCCTCCTAAGTTATTTGAGAAAAACGCATAATGTCCCTCGTATATAAGCAAATTTTCTTTCATAAGTGAGTCAAATCTGTGCAAATATTTCAATTATCAGGTATATGGTGAGATTTGAACAATATCTATTATTTATATTGATACCACATAAATAGTTAATTTGCAACAATCTCCCAAGCCCAAAAAAAATAAAATAAAAATAATCTAAAAGTTTAAATAGTTAGTGACTATTTACATAATTGGATTTCTTATCTCATTTTAGAAAATTATTAAGATAGTTATCAAGTATTATGTGGTATTACTTAAAAAGTACCCGTAACAAATGAGAAATTGCAGGCACGTACGTTTTTATGTCCCACGCGTAAATAGGTCATCTCTCATTTTTCAACTACCTAACAAATATAAGTCATCACATTTCACTCATAAAATTTTACGCTACATAATACATAAACAAGGAAAATGATGCTTTAGGAATAGTCAATTATCATTTTCTAATTTTTTTCTCATTAGACACAAACATTTGAAGTTATATATAAGCCAACTCAAACATCACAGAGAAAACCGCCAGTTCACAAACATGTCTGCTTTTCTTTTCACTACAATTCTCATGATCTTGACTTTCTTTTCCCCCATTTCTACAACAGCCAAATATAGACATAGCCCCCCTTGCAGTGAGGACTTCAATGCATCCCTCCCAAAAGGCTTCACAAACTGCAACAAGCTAAACACTTTGGGAGCCCAATTCGGCTGGAGACTCCACAGCAACGAGTCGGTGATCGACATTTGCGTCGGAGCCATGATAGAGACTGATGAGGGGTGGCTAGCTTGGGGGGTGAACCCACAAGCCGAGTCACAGATGGCTGGGACTCGAGCCATCATTGGGTTCAAAAAATCAGATAGGAAGCCTTCTTGGAACACGTACAATGTCACCTCGGAAACCAAGCTGGGTTGTCGACTCCTGCCTTCAAAGATCGAAGACATTGATTTTCGAAATGTGACATTTGAGTATTTGAATCAAACCAAGTACTACAAAATATGTGCGACGGTGGGGCTTTCGTCGGAATACAATGTGTCGATGTTGAACCATGTGTGGCAAGTTGGGTTTAAGAGCATTGGAATGGAAGTTATGGAACCTCTGAAGCATAAGAACCCTCTGCCAAACATGGACAGCACGGAGACGATCAACTTGAGGGTCGGGACTAGCAAAAGCAACGCTGGACCTCACCGACATCACATGAGAGTGGTAAATTTGCATGAAATAATACTATATATATCAATTAATGTACTAACTAGTGTAAATTTTCATGACCCCATTTTGTTTTGCACGATAGAAATATTAAATGTAGTGATATTATAATAATAGGCATAGGCATTGTTATTCAACCAATAAAAAATTTATAAAAAAAAAAATTAGAAATAGGTTTTTCGTTTTGGAAAAAACATTTCTTAATGGAAAAAAATTTCTACAATTTTTTTTTTATAAAATATTTTCCTGCGTTTTGATTTTTTTTTTTTTTTTTTGAAATTAATGTATTAATAATTGTATTAGTGGTAATAGATAGCAGTGACTTGGCAAAAGTGATGGTGAGTTGATGGGAGTGGTAGTAGCGGGATGGCGGTGGTGGCAGTGCCAGCTTTGACCTAAAGCAATTATGCTGCATACTCCCAGTGGGGGTCGCACCCCCAATGAGGTGGCGCGCCCCACTGGCTGAAACCCAAAAAAAAAAAAAAAAAAAAAAAAAAAGAAAGTTATTTTTTTTTTGTCTAATCCCGGAGTGACACCTCACTGGGGGTCGACCCCCAGTGGGGATAGGAAGCATTTTTCGACCTAAAGTCTGCAAAGTCGCTTCTTTGGGCCCTCAAAAATTGAACCAAAAAAAAAGGCCCAGAAATGTTTTTAGTTGTTATGCTAGTCTACAAAAAAGTCCACTTGAATTTAAAAAATCCTAAAAAAAATTAGTGAAATTTCAAAACTAATAGTTAATTGTTGTGGTGAATTATTTATAAAAAAATAAAAAATAAATAAATAATTGATGATTGTTTTTATTAGCAAAAATCAAAAGGTCGATTGATATGGTGAATTATTTTAAATTAATAAATGGTTATTTCTTAAATGCATGTATTAATTATAGAACACAATTAATTATACTAATTCTAGTTATTTTTTAAAAAAGAAACTTTTCAAATTTAAAATTAATTAAATTTTATTTTCCATTAACTATGTCACAAGAAATATTGAATATACTAATAATTTAATCAATTGAAAATGATTTAGTTATGCGTTGAATTATGCAAGTTTGATTAAAAATTTTGTAGTTTTCTAGGTCCCAGGTTCGAATCTCACTCCCCGCTGTGCTCCTGACGGGCCACTGGAGGTTTGTCCGGTCGTTAACTCCAGGGCCCCGAGATTAGTCGAGATGCGCGTAAGCTGGCCCGGACACTCGGTTATCAAAAAATAAATAAATAAATAAATAAAATAAAAATAATTGTAGTTAAAAATTTTAGATGAGTGATGTTTAAATGTTCAATTTATTCACTTTTTACTTAGTACTTTAGTTTGAATTATTTTAGTTTTTCTTTTCATTTATTGTAAATTTTGTTATATATTTAAATAAATTTTAATAATTATATATAATCAAAATTTAAATACATAATCATTTGATCACAATTGTTTTTTGATATATTAGAGGCTCCATATTGTTCACTTCGGGTCCCAAAAATGACTGAGTCGGCCCTGGGTGGTGGTGTTAGTAGAGTGATGGTAGGTGAAGACCGTCATTCGGCTCAGAGGCCCGCTGGTCAACCCATGACCACCAGCCTGCTCCGCAAGCCTATTTGGGCCAAGCTTATAAAGCAGGGTTTGGGTAGGCGAGCTTGGCCTCCATTTACTCGGCTTAACCCAGACTGACTTTTGTATGTATTAGTTCAATTGCTTTATTATCAACGTTGCTTAGGAAATTTGAAAAAAGATTTGAAAAAAAGAAAAAGAAAAAAGATATGTGAAATTAAATAAAATATAGAGATATTTTATTTATATATTTTTTTTTGCTTTTTTCTAATCCATTCTCAATCCTCCAACCAAATACAGCGTTAGAAAACAAGACACTTCATTCATTGAAAAATAAATAAAAATAAAAAAATTCAGATCGATGTGAGAATTATAACTTTGATTTAATTACATTTGTGTTCAGTAAAAGTAAATAGTTTATTTTTAAAATTACACTTGTTATTCATTCTTTTTATTCTTTTTAGGACAAATGTGATGAAATTGCATAACATCCCTCTCTTTTTTTATTATATAATTTTTATTTTGGGAATTTTATATATAAATAATTTTAATTGGTATGAAAAATAAAAAAATAAAAACCTGAGGTTATGTGTGTTGTGCAAACAAACAGGCACATGGCGTATTGAACATGATAGGGTGGGGAACGTTGTTACCGTTGGGGGTGATAATAGCAAGGTACTTTCATATATACCCAGTGCAATACAAACATTGGCTTCGGCTTCATATCACTTGCCAGATCACCGGTTATACTCTTGGCACTATCGGCTGGGGTTTTGGTTTATGGCTTGGCTATGCTTCCAAATACTTCAAGTTTCCCATTCACGGCCTCATAGCTAATTTCATTTTTCCATTTACAACCTTACAGGTACTCAATATTATCCCTCTCTCTCTATCTCTCTCTCTCTCTCTCTCTCTCTCTCACAGTGCATGGGCATATTCATTCTTTCTCCCTTTTTTTATTTTTTTAAATTTATTTTAACAATGCTAAAAAAAATTTAAAAATATTTAAAATTTGAATTATTGATTAGATTTATTCTGAATATGTCCCACACTATACCATTTTACATCTAGTTTTAATTTTTGGACTTCTTTCTGAGCATTTTTATTTTTTTTTTCACACCTTCATACAAAATTTCTGTGCACTCAAGAACAGTGCACAAAAGAGTGTTCGAAAAATAAAAAGTGCGAATTAAATTTATTCCGGATTTGATCACAGACAAAGAGTTCCGGTTGTGCCTCTAGGTGGAGATTATTCCTACAAATAATTAAATTAAATAGATATTGATAATTACATGATTAGATCATATTTATTTAATAAATTACACTTTACCCCTTTAACTATTGTTCCATTTCACTTTTACCCCTGCCACCTCCCCCTTCCCACTTTTCCCCCTTTCCCCCTCTTCCTCCTTCATCTACTATTTTTTTTCCTAATTTAGATCTTGACAAAAATTTACTTACAGCTATAAGATAAATTATGATTGGATTATCACTCAATATCACTTGAAGACAATTATCATTCAATATCACTTTAAGAAAAATTATGACTAAATTATGTGGCTACCAACATGTGATCAATTTGATTTCTTATATAGATACTCTTCTTAATGAATTCTATAAAATGAACAATTTGAATCTTAAAAATAAGTTTAATATGAGCTCCATCTCACGGCACAACAACGCTTACTATGCCTAAAACACAACAGAAATCCTAATCTATGTGATACACTACACTAAATTTGAATGTACACTCTCCATACTTTTTTTTCTAGATTTGTAGCTTTTTTACCGTCAACATACACAGTGACTAGGTGCGACGATGCCTCCACTAAATTTAAAACTATACTACATACTTCGTTTTTTGATAATTTTTTTCAGATGTTAGCATTGCGATTGAAGCCCCATTCGAACGACGACTACCGAAAATACTGGAGCATATACCACCATTTTCTGGGCTACTCTTTGCTGGCTCTCATCGTAGTAAACATATTTAGAGGGATTGGGATCTTCTCGCCAAACCACACCTGGAGATGGGCTTATATTGGAGTACTTTGTGGTCTAGGTTTCATCACTCTAGTTTTCGAGATCTTCACCTGGATAAAATTTTTCAAAGACCGAAAAAAGGAGCAAAAGAAGAAGAAAGAAGATGACGGAAAGAAGAATAAAGAAGAAGATGAAAAGAAGAAGGAAGAAGCAATTGCCGAGGAAAAAAAGAAGGATGCTGCAATTGCTGGGCCAAAATAGAACGAAGAAACAACGAAAAAGAAAAGTCGGTCTACCTAAGCGTAACACTCGAATGTGATTTGTTCAATCGTGTTCACATTATCTTCTTCCAATAAAAAATTGTGAATTAGATTTATTTTTAGTGTGATGCACACTGCATTAGGTTTGAGTCGATATCAAATACTTATTTTTGAGATACTTTTTTTGAATGAGTAAAATTGGATGATGATATAATGTTGGTTGTTGGAGCAATGGATGAAGTAATTATAATTATAGTTTCACTTCTATTTGATGAGATGATGGTGTCCTAATTGAGGAACTTCTTTTTTTTTTTTTCTCCCGTTTTTATTTTATATAATTAATTTTGGAAGGACTCCATCAAACTTTAATTTAAAATTTTTTTATTTATTTATTCAAGCTAGAACCCAGTTCCCATATCATCTTCCTTTTAAGTAATCAAAACAAATAAATAAATAATAATAAAATTGGAATAAAAGAGAAAAACATCAACCCAAATCAATGTCTACATCAAAGTAATAATACGAGTAGGCTCACTATTTTAACCACCGAATAATGTTTGATCTATCAAATTTTGCTCCGTCCAAATTATCCAAATGAATACCTTACAATTCTGACCGTGTAAACATGAATATCTTACATGTAAGATATTCATTCGAACAATTTGGACAAAATTCAATGGATGTAGCAGTACTATTAACCCCTCACATTCTTTTTACCAGTTGTTTTTCTTTCTTATAAATGATCAATAATTAAAATCAACCAAATTATTTTCCATATGTTGAAACAATCTTCTGTGTAAATAAAATAACTTGAAATAAATTCAAACAAAATAAATAAATAACATACCGGATTTATTTATCGAACCGAATTAAAATTAAGACCAAGTCGAGTGTGTGACACTCTGTCCTTAAGACAGATTCACCCCGCTACGGTGCTTACGGTTGAATGGCGTCTATCTCCCAGGATACAATGATCTTCACAAATTTATAGAAGCACTTCAAATAAATTTGTTTGGCGAACCAAACCTGTGTTCTAACTCTCTGAATATTTATTCTAAACTAAAATGAAGAATAATGCACTAAAAGGAAATGGACAGCAAAAAGACAAAATTCAGACTCAATTTTTCCGATCTGAAATTAGATACCCAAGACTGCTGGAATGAGAAGTATATATAGGAAAAAGCTACGGTCCGGACAGGTTTGAATGAACAGATGCAATTGTTAAATTCAAACAAATCCTACTGATGTACTTATTCAAACAAGAGGAAAAGCGCCTTTATTTCAATTTGTTTGAAAAACACCGTTGGTTTGTCCTGGTGGAGCAGTTTAACAAACTGATTGAAACTTATTATATTAAACTATAGGAATATATATATATATATATGTATATCAAAATAATGAATATATATATTAAACAAATTAAATAGTTTAATAAATAAAGAAATTTGAATTTAGAATTAAATTAAATTTTCACAATTACAAACTTTAGGAAACCACTTAGTAACCCAAAATTTGAATTTAGAATTAAATTTAAATTCCCACAATAATTTTTATTGAAAAAATTCAAATGAATTTTATCTAAATAAAAATTAATGTTAGACCCGAAAACGACGTCAACTTCCCATTCACTCATAAGTGGTTTTGACGTTCCGTCTTTACCGTGTGACTTGCCACGCGGCAAGGAACACTTCACCTCTTCGGACCCACCCCAAAAAGACGTTTGGGGTCCACCCAAATTGGGTTGAAAAATATGCCTATATAAAACCATTTCTCCAACAATCCCCTACATGAATAGAATTTGACGGAGAGAAAATGCAACAACATGATCTAATTACAGAGAGCACAGAAATTGAAAATATTCTGCAAAGGATAGGTAGCTTTTGGCTTTGAACCTTCCTTATAAGACACTATCGGATTTACTAGCTAACCAGTGAACATGATGTCTTGAACTGTTCAGCCGTTTGTGTAAACCAAGACAATAGAACTCACACAGTATATACCCAGACACAGTTTAGTTCTCACTATTGTGTTCATTTTGGCCCTGAACAACCTGGTCTTCATGAGTGCTCTAGAGAATTGTAGCCCTTCACAAATCTCACAGAACTGACCTAGTTCACACTCACATAGGTGATTCTTATGAAAAGTATCCTGCCATACTCCATTAGGTTTACCTAGATATAAAAATCATTTAAAAGTTTTACTTAACCTAAAACGATGCAGTCATCACTATTTCATCATAGAAATGGGTAGGAGTTAGACTCCCCAGTGATCCTTCTGAGTCATTCACAACTCGGTTGTCCCTTTGAACCTAGATCTTGGGATCTCCAGTCAACTAGGTTGGGTTGCCGTTGTGGTAACTCTTATTTAATAGGCTTAAGTCCCATTCCCCTCGATGAATTCTCAACTAACTCTCTTGCTAACCCTTTGGTTAGTGGATCCGCTATGTTGTTTTTAGACTTAACATATTCCATGGAAATAATTCCATTATAGAGTAGTTGTCTTACGGTGTTATGTCGACGACGAATGTGTCGTGACTTACCGTTATACATATGACTCTGTGCTCTACCAATTGCTGATTGACTATCACAATGTATGCATATAGCAGGCACCGATTTTGGCCATATTGGAATATCTTCAAGGAAGTGGCGAAGCCATTCTGCTTCTTCCCCTGCTTTGTTTAAAGCTATGAATTCTGATTTCATAATAGACCTAGCAATGCAAGTCTGTTTGGAAGATTTCCAAGATACAGCCGCCCCACCAAGAGTAAAGACATACCCACTGGTGGACTTCAAGTCTCTAGTATCCGATATCCAATTAGCATTACAGTATCCTTCAAGTACTGCTGGATATCTAGTATAGTTAAGCCCAATGTTACGAGTAAATTGGAGATATCTAAGAACCCTTATAATTGCTTTCCAGTGTTCTACTTCCGAGTTACTCGTATATCTACTTAATTTACTTACTGCATAAGTTATATCTGAGCGAGTGCAGTTCATCAAGTACATTAAGTTTCCAATAATTTGGGCATACTCTAATTGAGAAATACTTTCCTGTATATTCTTAGAAAGATACAAATTAACATCTACAGGAGTTCTAGCAAGATGATCATCATTTTTGCCGAATTTGTCAAGTATTTTCTCAATGTAATGAGATTGTGACAAAGCATATCCTTCTGATGTTTTGGTAATTTTCATACCAAGTATTACATCAGCAATGCCCATGTCCTTCATATCAAAATGTTTATTCAACATTTTCTTGGTAGTTTTAATCATGTCATTATTACTACCAATGATGAGCATATCATCTACATAAAGACATACAATGACATAACCTTTATCTGTGTTTTTAATATAAACACATTTGTCACACTCATTAATTTTAAATCCATTTGACATCATTGCCTTGTCAAATTTCTCATGCCATTGCTTTGGCGCTTGTTTTAAACCATATAATGATTTAACCAATTTACACACTTTCTTTTCTTTCCTTGGAGCAGAAAACCCTTCTGGTTGTTCCATGTAAATTTCTTCATTTAACTCACCATTTAAGAAAGCGGTTTTAACATCCATTTGATGAATTTCTAAATTGTATAGAGATGCTATGGCAATTAGCATTCTAATAGATGTTATTCTAGTAACCGGTGAGTATGTGTCAAAGTAATCTAGACCTTCTTTCTGTCTAAAACCTTTGACTACAAGTATTGCCTTGTATTTGTCAATTGATCCATCCGCTTTCATTTTCCTTTTGAAAATCCACTTGTATCCAAGAGGTTTACAACCTGGTGGCAAGTCCACTAATTTTCAAGTGTGATTTTGCAAGATGGATTCAACTTCACTGTTGATAGCTTCTTTCCATAAAGGAGCTTTAGGACTGGACATAGCCTCTTTAAAGGTTAAAGGCTCATTTTCTAACAAATATGTTCGAAAATCTGGACCAAACGATTTTGAGGTTCTAGCACGTTTACTACGCCTAAGTTCCTCTTCCTCATTTTGATCTAACTCTTGTTCTTGATCATGTTCATGATCATTACTAGTAATAGCATCAAAAGATCTTTTCTTATTACTAGTCTCTTGTCCAGTCTTATTTGGAAATACATGTTCAAAGAAAGATGCATTCCGAGACTCAATAATAGTATTTACATGCATTTCGGAATGTTCTGATTTATGAATAAAAAACCGATATGCACTACTATTCTTGGCATAACCAATGAAAATGCAATCAATGGTCTTAGGACCTATCTTAGTCTTTTTAGGACTAGGAATAGCCACTTTAGCCAAACACCCCCACACTTTTAAGTATTTGTAGGATGGTACTCTTCCATGCCACAATTCATAAGGTGTTTGATTCACTTTCTTTCGGGGTATTTTATTTAAAATATAATTAGCAGAAAGTATTGCTTCCCCCCACAAGTTCTGAGGTAATCCAGAACTAATTAACATGGCATTCATCATTTCTTTTAAAGTTCTATTTTTCCTTTCAGCAATTCCATTTTGCTGAGGTGAGTAAGGAGCAGTGGTTTGATGAATTATTTCATGTTCTTTACAAAATTCACCAAAAGGTGATTCATATTCACCACCTCTATCACTTCTAAGTTTCTTGATTTTCTTACCAAGTTGATTTTCAACTTCATTCTTATATTGAATGAAAGTTTCCAAAACTTCATCCTTGGTTCGAATTAAATAAACATAACTATATTTAGTATAGTCATCTATAAAAGTGATAACATACTTTTTCCCACCTCTGGTTTGAATTGATTTAAAATCACAAATGTCACTATGAATTAATTCAAGTGGTTCCGTACTTCTTTCAATTGAATGAAAAGGAGTTTTAGATAATTTTGTCTCAACACAAATTTCACATTTATGATTTGAATCAATGTCAAATTTAGGTAAACATTCCATATTAATTAATCTACGCAAAGATCCATAATTAACATGTCCTAGTCTACCATGCCATAAATTTGAAGACTCAAGCAAGCAAGAAGAAGATGTAGTATTATTAATAACTGAGGGTACAACGGTCATTACATTTAACTTGAAAAGGCCATCAAACATGTAACATTTTCCTACATACATCCCGTTTTTGGTAAGTACAAACTTGTCACTTTCAAAAACTAGCCTAAACCCATTCTTACTCAACAAAGATCCGGAAACAAGATTCTTGCGAATGTCCGGTACATGCAGCACATTGTTGAGAGTGAGTTCCTTTCCTGATGTCATCTTTAGTACAATCTTTTCTTGTCCTTCAACTTTGGAAGTTGAGGAGTTGCCCATAAAAAGCTACCTATCCTTTGCAGAATATTTTCAATTTCTGTACTCTCTGTAATTAGATCATGTTGTTGCATTTTCTCTCCGTCAAAATTCCGAAGAGGTGAAGTGTTCCTTGCCGTGTGGCAAGTCACACGATGAAGACGGTTCGTCAAAACCATTTATGAGTGAATGGGAAGTTGACGTCGTTTTCAGGTCTAACATTAATTTTTTAGATAAAATTCTTTTGAATTTTTTCAATATAAATTATTGTGAGAATTTAATTTAATTCTAAATTCAAATTTTGGGTTCCTAAGTGGTTTCCTAAAGTTTGTAATTGTGGGAATTTAATTTAATTCTAAATTCAAATTTTGGATTCCTTAGTAGTTTCCTTTAATTTGTACCTCTTATTTTATTTATTAAACTATTCAATTTGTTTAATATATATATTCAATAGTTTTTTATATATATATATTCAAAATAGTTTATTTAAATAAAGGTGAAACAGATTTGTATTCCTAACAGGTTTCTTTGACCAACGGTTTGTTATTCAAAAGTTTGAATAATATGTTCATATGTTGCTACGGTCAAAACCTCTATTCAAATTTGAATAGTAGAAGATGTACTTTTTCAAAGGTTTGTGTGCACCTTTTCACTATTGTTTGGACCTGTTCGGGGCAGTATTTGTTGCCTTTATATACTGCCATAAATCCAGCAATTTAGAGTTCGGAAAAATTGAGTCTGAACAATCTTAAGACAGATTTGAATTATTCTATTTACAGAATTTTTCGTTTGTTTTCCTTTTTCTTTCTTCGTCAATAATTTCGGGGGAAAAAAAAAATTTCTGTGGATTTACAAAATAATACTCTGGTTGGAAAAACAAATAGTGATTATATGCTATTTGACAGATAGTAGTAATATACTGTTTATTTTCTTTGACAACTAGTAGTACGATACTGGTGTCATTAACAATTCAGAATATATTTTTGTGAAATTTTGTCAGAAAACTAATTTTGGTTTTTAGGAATTATTTTCTGTTTTTTTATTAATTAAAATTCTGTTTCAGTATTTTAATTATTGGAGTGTTACAAGAGATTTAAATTTCTGTGTGAAATTAATTTGGTTAAATAAAATTTTATTTTATTTCCTAATTAATTGAAAAATAAAAGTTATTTTCTTATTTCTTTTATTTTACAAAATTTAATTTCTTGTGTAGAATTAATTTGGTTGAATAAAATTTTATTTTATTTCCAAATTAATTGAAAAATAAAAGTCACATTCTTGTTTCGTTTATTTTTACAGAATTTAATTCTGTGAATTTGGATTAGTTTTCTGTCTGGAATTATTTTGGTTAAATAAATTTTTATTTTATTTCCAACTTAATTGAAAATTAAAAGTTACATTCTTGTTTCTTTTATTTTTACAGAATTTAATTTTGTGAATTTGGATTAGTTTTCTGTGTGGAATTAATTTGGTTAAATAAAATTTTATTTTATTTTATTTCCAAATTAATTGAAAATAAAAGTTACATTTTGTTTTGTTTCTTTTATTTTAACAGAATTTATTTCTGTAGTTTTGGTTTAATTTGTTTAAATAAAATTTTATTTTATTTTTCAAATTAATTGGAAATAAAAGTTACAATTCTTGTTTCTTTTATTTTTACAGAATTTAAAATTCTGTGTTTTTTGGTTTAAATTTTCTCTGTAGTATAAAATTCTAATTCTAATTTTATTTTATAATTTAGAATTTATGGCTACTAAAACTGGTCAATCTAATGTTCAAACCAGTACTAGTATGGTGATTGCCATTAAGCCAACCTCTCCTTATGTTGGGACTGTGCCAGTGAATCATGGTGAAAAACCAGAGAAGTTCTCAAGAACTGATTTTTGCGAAGGCAAAGGAAGAACAAGTAAGAAGGTTACTACAGCCGATATAACCGAAATGGATATAATTTCCAATGGTGTAGATGTCATCACTCTTTCTGCAGTTGTTTCCGAGGCAAATCTTGTCGGAAATCCTAAAGAATGGCGGGTGGACACTGGTGCTACTCGCCATATTTGTGCCGACAAAAAGATATTCACATCTTATTCTACAGTGGACAATAGTGAACAACTTTTTATGGGCAACTCCTCAACTTCCAAAGTTGAAGGACAAGGAAAGATTGTACTCAAGATGACATCTGAAAAGGAACTCACTCTTAACAATGTGCTGCATGTACCGGACATTCGCAAGAATTTAGTTTCCGGATCTTTGTTGAGTAAGAATGGGTTTAGGCTAGTTTTTGAAAGTTACAAGTTTGTACTTACCAAAAACGGGATGTATGTAGGAAAATGTTATATGTCTGATGGCCTTTTCAAGTTAAATGTAATGACCGTTGTACCTTCAGTTATTAATAATAATACATCTTCTTCTTACTTGCTTGAGTCTTCAAATTTATGGCATGGTAGACTAGGACATGTTAATTATGGATCTTTGCGAAGATTAATTAATATGGAATGTTTACCTAATTTTAACATTGATTCAAATCATAAATGTGAAATTTGTGTTGAGGCAAAATTTTCTAAAACTCCTTTTCATTCAATTGAAAGAAGTTTGGAACCACTTGAATTAATTCATAGTGACATTTGTGATTTTAAATCAATTCAAACTAGAGGTGGGAAAAAGTATTTTATCACTTTTATAGATGACTATACTAGATATAGTTATGTTTATTTAATTCGAACCAAGGATGAAGCTTTGGAAACTTTCATTCAATATAAGAATGAAGTTGAAAATCAACTTGGTAAGAAAATCAAGAAACTTAGAAGTGATAGAGGTGGTGAATATGAATCACCTTTTGGTGAGTTTTGTAAAGAACGTGGAATAATTCATCAAACCACCGCTCCTTACTCACCTCGGCAAAATGGAATTGCTGAAAGGAAAAATAGGACTTTAAAAGAAATGATGAATGCCATGTTAATTAGTTCTGGATTACCTCAGAACTTGTAGGGGAAAGCAATACTTTCTGCTAATTATATTTTAAATAAAGTACCCCGGAAGAAAATAAATCAAGCACCTTATGAATTGTGGCATGGAAGAGTACCATCCTACAAATACTTAAAAGTGTGGGGGTGTGTAGACACCCCATTTTGACCGGCCCTAAGACTTGGGCGCTTTCTTTTGATTACCCGATGATGACAATTAGAATGTGTTTCTCACAAAATTCTTAGTAAGAAATATGGAATTTAAGTTTTAATCCCAACCTTCACCCATTTTTTGGCCAAACTATTTTAGACCTTAAAACCCTCTTTTCAAAATATGTTTTTTTTTTTAAATGTTTCTACAATGTCCCGAGGCTCTCATTTCGATTAAAATGTTGCACTTTTCAGTAAACCGAGTAAGGACAAAGTGGAAATAAATGGAAGGGAGGTGAACTTTTTTGAAAAATATTTAAAAACATCTTCTTTATAAGTTTGGCGTTGAAGGAAATAGGAGGGGATGAAAGAAAACTGGTTTAGGAAAAGAATGAGTATCAAATCATTAAAAAGGAAATGAGCAGCCTTCACTAAATTAGGCATTTCTCTTTGTACACTTAGAATTTAAATGTGAGGCCACCACCATTGGAAAGTAGACTTCTGGGGCTTCAATTTAGACCAAAGAACCACCTTAGACCAAGTCCAAATAAGGGAGATATGCCTATTTGAAGTTGGGCTTCAAAGCAGATTTTGTTGACCCAACCCGAGATAGCCTTTACTAAATTAGGCATATCTCTTTGTACACTTGGAATTTAAATTTGAGGCCACCACCATTGGAAAGTAGACTTCTGGGGCTTCAATTTGGACCCAAGAACCGCCTAAAACCAAGTCCATATAGGGGAGATATGCCCATTTGAAGTTGGACTTAAAAGCAGATTTTGTTGACTCGGCCCAAAACAACAATAGCCCATTTTTTCTTGGTTTTGGTTCGGTTGGGACAACCCATTTACCTATTTTCTGAGCTATTCAAGTGCATCCACTCATCCTCCATTATACCTAATCATCCCCCATTGTCAAAAAGAGGTTTTGTTTGCATTCATAAAGGAGTATCCCATGCAACCACCTTGAAAATTTTCGCTCTTATCACATTCTTGTCTCCCACCTTGTCTCCCACCTTCTTTTTGACCTTTACTCTCCCTCATTGCCTATATAGAATGATCATATTGTAAGAGAGGAAAAAAGACCACGAAATTGAAGAGAAAGGAGTGAGAAAAGAGTGAAAAAAGAGAGAAAAATTGAGTTTTTGAGCTAAAAATATTCCTATCTTCCATATACACCCCACACCTTCCATAGCTACTGAAATTCCTGATTTTCATACACCAAAACCACTCTAAAAATTCTGATATAGCCAAAGATCAATTGCCTTGATCATAAGGAAGAGTGTTTAGTGATTGAAAGTGAGAAAAACT
Organism: Camellia granthamiana; assembly: GCA_036172215.1. Taxonomy (NCBI): domain Eukaryota; kingdom Viridiplantae; phylum Streptophyta; class Magnoliopsida; order Ericales; family Theaceae; genus Camellia; species Camellia granthamiana. The sequence continues at coordinate 9,580,123 of CM069911.1, read as the reverse complement.
AGAGAGTTAGCCACTTTTCATACCATAAACTCCATAATTTCGAATTGAGGATTTGAGAACATACTTCTTACACTTGAGGGTGATCAAGAGGAAGTTTGGGAATCAAGAAGTTCAATCTTTCTTTGGAAGGTGAATTTTTAGTCTTTCATTTTCTTATATTTTATATCTCATATTTATTTTCTTGCTTCTTATTTCATAGTGTTTTGTTATAATCCAAGTGGTTTGTTTATCTCATATTTACCTTCTTACTTTATATTTCATAGTGTATTGTTATAATCCTAGTGGTTTGTTTAGCTTATAATTATTTATTTATTTATTTTTATTCGCATGTTTTAATTTCATATTAGTTTTGTTGTAATCTTGCATGTTCTATCTTATATTTGTTTTATTGTTTTAGGTTTATATTGTAAGTTTGTACTTTTTATTTTATTTTATTTTATATTTGTTTTCTTATTTTTTAATCTGACCGGTAGTGGTTAGTTGAGCCACTTACATATTTTTTGTTTGTGCCTTTTCTTGGCTTCGCAACAAGACAGGTTTTGCTTGGCCTAGTTGGCCGGCCGACCTATTTGGCCGGTCGGTTAGCTTCTTCCGAACAAGATGGCGTAATTTCCAAATGTTGACCAATTTCCGCCGGCGGTTCTAAAGAACATGAAGCTTTTATTTTATTTATTTTTATTTTAAGTGTTTTGCGAGGTTTTTATTTTGATGTAATATTCTCCTCATCCCTCTCTAATTTGGTTTGTAATTATTCTTTCGAGTGTTGTAATAATTCCCCACCCTGCTTCTTTCAATCCCGTTCTTTTACTTGCTTTCTTTATCTGTGAATATGCATCATATTTTGTCTTTCATTATATCCATGCTTTGCATCTATGTTTCATGCATCTTGATTCGGCTAAGTTTGCATTTGTGGATTTAATCAAATTCCTATGTGATTATGTGCGCTACCTCATGTTCTTGAGATGATTCACATGTCATATCTTAGAAGCCGAATCTTTAGTTGCATCTCATGAGTGAATTGCATTAGGATTTTGTATATAAGATCATGCATATTTTACTAACTTTGTTTTGTAGCTGTTCGCGGGATGTCGGTAAATCTGTAAGTTTTTAGGCTTTAGCATCCCGTTTGTGCATGTTTTTCTTACTATGTTCAAGCATCCTACCATGTGGCTATTTGCTTATGTGATATAACTGTATGAATGCCAGTGGATGGAGGTTGTGTCGCTTAATTTGGAATGATGTTGATTTTCATGTTTGTAAACTCAATTTATTTGGGTTGTACATTTTCAAAATTCTTTCAAAACTATATGAAATCAAGCTGTTCCAAAATGGGTGACATAGTCTATACTTGAATGTTTCACATAGTAAATTTTAGGATTTATTAAATAATCAGAACATGAACATATAAAGAAAATAAAAAGTCATATCATGGTTTAGTAGAGGCCGATCTTTTGATCGGGTGAGCGGGGGTGCTCATTATTGACCTTCCCCTCTCATACCTAAGGTTTCGAGCCAAGCATCCTTGGTTACGACGAACAGTGGCCTTGGCACTGAGTCATGGGTTTCCTAATTTCCCAAAATATTAGGTGGCGACTCTGAGATCTGATGACGCAGTTCATTTTTGACAAAATTGCAATAAAATGGATTTTCAATAAAAGTTGCCAAATCTGGACTCTCATCTATGTTTCACATTGCACTCGTGAGACTAGATCAAAGAGATCTCGGGAGTTCGAACTGTTTAACGCGCGCGGGTACCCCCCGGGTGTGTTACAGTTTCTGGCGACTCTGCTGGGGATTTTATGAAACCTTGACTCAAACTCCATGATATGACCTTTATTTTCGATTATATGTTCATTGCATTGCATTCATTGGTGCACTTCAAGTCCTTGTGTTGTCCAGATACTGATGGGAGCACAGGTAAGCTTTTTGTGACACTACACCTATTTTTACGATACTTTAGAGGCCTTGTGTTGTAACCTTTTGAGATTTGTCAAAAGGGTAGCTTTGCTATGTAGCCCTGCTATCTAGCTTTGCTATCTAAGGTTCTCAGACTCCGAAGAGAGGCTATTTGACTCTTCTGATTTCCTGGGATCTTTATTGGTTATGACCCAAAGGACTCTTTGGTAACGTCACCTTGACTTCAACCCTTAGAACAGAGCTAACCTTGTGCATATAATGAGCTATAGTACCTTCCAAAATTAGGACAGGATGCTCTCCCATTTCTAGAATGTATGATGCCACTTGTTTGAATAGAGAAACCCTAGATCATTTCAAAGATAGGACAGGGTAACCCTAGCCCCCATAGGGGTGTTTGTTCACTTTCCTGCTGTGTGTTATGTGCAATGTATGGGAGTTCTCAGATTCAAATGAATGGTTCAGTCATTTCAAGTTGTGGGGTTGAGTTCAATTTTTCACATGAGTTAGCAGTAATCAGTTGAGCTAGGATGCTAATGAAATTCTGATCGGGGGTCCCGTTTTGTTTCAGAAAGATAGTTGGGCACTATAGCTTCCGAAAGGTCTGATATCCCCCAAGTTTTATGGACTCGCGTTGGTAGACTTTGCAAAAGTGCAGATTTGGTTCAGGGTCAGCCGGTGTTAGTTTTTTTGCCACCGGTTACACGAAGAAAAGCAAAAGCTTCATCAACTGTCCAGAATACCCCTTCTTCACCTGCTAGATCATCACCACTCAACTCACTAGAATCAGTAATGGCTCAGATTCCAGAAAATATAGCAGATATACTACTGGGTCTCCAACGAAGCATGGATACCGTTGCCACTACGGTTGCTGCCCAAGGCACTACTCTTGCTGCTCACGGCAATACTCTTGCTGAATTGCAACGCTCATCTGGGGCGTCCATTACTCAACCACCTCCGGTGAATCATCCAGTTCCACCTCCACCTCCACCAGCTGACGAGTTTCCTGAACTTAATTCACCAGAAGATCTGAGGGTTCCTGCACAAACTTCAGGAGGATCATTTCCTCTTCCACAACCAGTGGGAGGGCTCCATCCCTCTGAAGCACCTGAGTCTGACTCAACTATGTTGAAGCTAGCCAAGTTGGAAAAACTTTTCAAAAAGGCACAAGGAGTGAATTCAATCCCAGACATCGAAGACGGGTACACTGAGATAGCTGTGAAGTTGCCAGAACGGTTTAAAATGCCACACATTGATAGGTTTGATGGCTCCGGCGACCCAATGGTGCACATTCGCCTGTTCTCTGATGTCTTAAAGCCTATGGGTTTGACTTGTCCACAAAAGCTCTCTTTATTCGGACGAACTTTGTCAGGAGTGGCTGCCATTTGGTATGCCAAGTTAGAGGACTTGGTAAAACAAAGTTGGGAAGAGTTGGCCGGGGCCTTTATCACCCAGTATGCTTATAACACCCAGATTGAAGTGACTACTCGGGAATTGGAGGCCACCCGTCAAGAGCCCAATGAAAGTTTTGTGGCCTTTATCACCAGATGGAGGGCAAAAGCAGCAATGATGACCAACAGACCACTTGAAAAAGACCAAATCCGTATGATAGTCAGAAATCTGCATGGAAAGATGTTACAAAAAATGATAGTCCTCCCGCTCTTCACTTTTAATGACTTAAATGAGATAGGGGTCCAGATAGAGGATGCCATCAAACAGGGAATCATTGTGGAAGATAAGGAACCTGTTCGGAAGCCTTTTGGTCGTAGTTCCAATGCTACCACCAATGGTAGCACAACTGTGAATCCCTCTGAAATCAACTTGGTTGCCACCACCACTAAAATAGCCGACCCATTTGCCAATGCCAGTCTACAAACCACCAACTTCACCCGAACCACAGTCAGAACCCTTAACCCTCTTTACATGTCCCTAACCAAAGCTTTGAAAATCTTGATAGAAAGAGGGTATCTCAAACCTCTGGACCCTCGACCTCTTTCCGAACCTCTCCCAGCCAAACATGACCCTACCAAACACTGTGCTTTCCACCAACAACCCGGACATGACACAGACCAGTGCTTTCGTCTCCGTCATGAGATCCAAGATCTCATAGACAATAAAGTCATAGCTCCTCCACAACCAAAACCCAACGTCACTACAAACCCGTTGCCGCCCCATGACAGAGTTCCACCACCTCCTCATCTTAACCTCATCCATACACTTTCATCTACCTTTAACCCCAGTATCTATATCACACCCACCCATTTACCCAAGCCTGAGGTGTTCCTTCCAGAAAACACGGAATTGTGTATGATGGATGCACCTGAACCCCAATCGTCTCAACCCCAGAAACTTAAACTCCCTAATAGTCTAATTCCAGTCCAACCTACTCTAAAGAGCCCGGTCCAACCAGTTCACCAGGACCAAGTCGGTTCAAATACCTCGCAGGCACCAATAGCCGAACCCATTACTTCTAAGTTGTTGAGCATGATTGAAGATCTTCAGAGCACTGTGGCAGACTTAGCCTTTGGGATCTTGGCTCCGTCATCGACCACATCGTGTGCCAGGAATTTCACGTCAAAAAGCTCCCTAATCTTGGGGCCAGCTACAATTGAAAAGGGGCAACCTGAAGGTATCTTAAGTCTGGGTGATGACATGTCAACAACAAGTGGACCTCACTCCGATACAACCACCCAATCCCTTGGCAAAACTGAAGCAAGTGGCAAAAATGAAGCCGGGGTAAGTATTGATCCTTATGCACATCTCCAATGGGCTATTGAGGCTTTAAAAGTCAAAGGGTTGAACAAACAGCAAGTACTTGCAGTTGTTACAAAGACTATGGATGACACTTTTGTCGCTCAAATTGGGAGCATTTTGATCCAATGGGTAAGCCATAAAAAAGGATGTTGCACCAGAAACACCCCTTCCAGCTCCAGTCCTACACTCGTAAGAGATTATCAAACCCAGTCAACACCTACCCACCCTTCTGTCAATACTTCCAAGACTGGTAACCGCATCTTCAATCCCCTTTACATGACCTTGTCTAAAGCTCTCCAAATCCTTATAGGAAAAGGCCATCTCAAACCCCTTGATTGTCGACCCCTCCCTGATCGCCTTCCAGTTAAGTATGATGCTACCAAGTATTGTGCCTTTCATCAGCAACTTGGCCATGACACTAATCGTTGTTTTCGTCTTCGCCATGAAATTCAAGACCTGATTGACAATAAGATCATCACTCCACCAGGTTCTACAAAGTCTAACAGCACTGGGTCAATGAACTTGGGGGATAGCTGGTCTGGTGATCAGAGGTGAACCACCTGCTGATGGCACGCATTTTACTCTAAACATGGTGGATGGCACGCACTGAGCAAATTGGAAATGCTTTTTGTACTTTCTAAACTGAGTGTTGAGTCATTCTAGTGAGTCAGAGTCTGTTGATTTCGGGAGGGCTAACCTAGATATTTCTGTCCTGTTTAGGTCTTCTTTGTCATTTTCTTTTGAGTCTGTTTATCATTGTTGAGTCATAGTCTCTTTTCAATAAACAGAAAAACAAAAAAAAACAAAATGCCATAGTCTGCCTACTTCTCTGTGCCTTAATTCATAGCATTGACCAAAGTTTTTCAAAAAATTTTCCAAAACTCTGATAAAAACAAAAATGAAGAATTTCCTCGGGATTTGTAAATTTTGATCAACTGAGAGGAAGAGAAAGGTGCTAAACCTTTAATGAATGAAATCATTTCTGTTAATGTGGGTACTGAGAAGGATTCTGGCTTGGTCCAAATTGGTTCTATCTTGTCGTCGTAAGAGTACGAGTGATTAGTTACTTTGTGAAAAGATTTCAAAAACCGTTTTTGCATGGCCCTACGAAGACATGCCTGGAATTGATTATATAGCATAGGATCCCTCTTGACTCGTGGTCCGACCTCCTTAGCTCCTTAGCTTTCAAACCTTGATTCGAAGTATTCAATGATCATTCAAAGTGTAAGGCTTGCATAGCCGAATTGGAAATAGCCCTTGCACTAGGGGCCATGATGTGATTCAAATGGAGGCAACCCTTCAACTAGGGGCAATAAGGTCGAATGTGATTCAAATTTGAAACAGCCCTTGAACTAGGGGCAAAAGTGTGAGGCTTGCATAGTTGAAATGGAGGTAGCGCTTTCAAAAAAAAAAAAAAAAAAGGAAAAAAAAAAAAAGAAAAATGAAAAGCTCGCAAGGTTGAAAACCCGAAAGGGCGACTTTGGCAAAAGTTAGAGCGTAAAAGGAGAGTTTCAATACACGAGTGAACCTTAGCCAAAACTATGTAGGGCCGGGGATTCAGATTGGAAGCAACCCTTGAACTAGGGGCAAGAAGGTTGGATGTGATTTAGATTTGAATCAGCCCTTGAACTAGGGGCAAAAAGTTGGATGTGATCAAAGAGTTAAAACTGAATTGGTTCCCAATGAAGACTGCCCAGAAAGGCAAAACCCAGAATTTGAGAGAATGAATTTTATTATTGAAAGACAGTCGAGGTCCTATCCACTACATTAGGGGCAACATTAGAGGCAAATTCAAACCCAATTAGCTTAGTCCCTACATCATCATATCTACTGGTCAAGTGTAGCAGTCATTCTTATAGATGGCCTAGAGATTTCACACCCAATCAACATGGTCAAGTTAAAATGAAAATAACCTTTCAGAGGCTCGCTGGGCTAAAAACTCGGAAGAGCGACCCAGGCAAAAGTTAGAGCAGAAAAAAAATAACAAAAAAAAAATATAGAAAAAAAATGAAATGAACAAAATGAAAAAATATATATATAGAAAAAAAAAGAAAGAAAAAAAATCAAAAAAAATCAAAAGCTCACAAGGTTGAAAACCTGAAAGGGCGGCTTTGGCAAAAGTTAGAGCACAAAAGAAGAGTGTCAATACCCGAGTGAACCTTAGCCGGAACTACGATGGCCTGATTCCTATCTTTGGGATACGTAGGTAGCTTCATCTTGAAGTTCGGCCCTAATAATTTTTCAACTCATTCATTTTTGTCCATATTTGATTGGTGTATCTTTAGTCGACTTGGTTGTCCTATCCGTGTTTGCTTGGTTTATCTTCATTCTGCTCAGTTCAGTTGGTTTCAATTCAACTTGGTTCGGTTTGGTTCGGCAGTTCGGTTTGGTCCAGTTCTGCTCGGCTTCATTCGGTTCGGTTTGGCTTGGTTCGGATATCACCATTGATTATCTGGCTTGGGACTATGCACCCCAATGCTTGATTCCATGTTAGTTGAGTAGTGGCCATTTGCAAAAATAAGTTTTGATTAATTTGAATGAAGCTGACTAATTTTTCTCGAAAATTGTTCATTTTTGCAAAACTTGGACCATTCTTTGGATTTGAAAAGGGAAAATTTTCAGTACTCATAGTTTAGCTTACATGATTTGAAACAGAAAATGGAATAAGTATGCTAATCTGACTCTCATGTTGATCAAAACATATTTACAAAAAATCAAGAGACAAAAAAGGGTCAAGGTAATGAACTAGGGGCATAGTCGAGTTAGAGATTCTATCTTCTCCACCGCTCGAGTCAACTATTCAGTGTATATAAGTTTGTATTCATACTAGTCAGTGTATATAAGTGTATTCATACCAATCAGGGTATTCATACCAGTCAGTGTATATAAGTGTGTTCCTTTCATACCAGTCAGTATATTTATATCAGTCGGTGTATTTATACTAGTCAGTGTATATAAGAATGTTTGGATCGTTTTGCTTCGTTCTTCTTTCATTAAGTCATTCTTTGATTTAGGTCAGTATAGAATCAATGTTCCATTCAGAGTTCAAAATTCAATCATTCTCAAATTCAAACCCCTTCTCTCATTTGTGTGGTATGAACATTTGAATGCGATGCACTTTTCTCTCATTTGTGTGGTATGCACATTTGAATGCAATGCAACCCCTTCTCTCATTTGTGTGGTATGCACATTTGAATGCGATGCGCTTTTCTCTCATTTGTGTGGTATGCACATTTGAATGCAATGCAACCCCTTCTTTCATTTGTGTGGTATGCACATTTGAATGCGATGCACTTTTCTCTCATTTGTGTGGTATGCACATTTGAATGCGATGGAACCCCTTCTCTCATTTGTGTAGTATGCACATTTGAATGCGATGCAACCCCTTCTCTCATTTGTGTGGTATGCACATTTGAATGCGATGCACTTTTCTCTCATTTGTGTGGTATGCACATTTGAATGCAATGCAACCCCTTCTCTCATTTGTGTGGTATGCACATTTGAATGCGATGCACTTTTCTCTCATTTGTGTGGTATAGACATTTGAATGCAATGCAACCCATTCTCTTATTTGTGTGGTATGCACATTTGAATGCGATGCACTTTTCTCTCATTTGTGTGGTATGCACATTTGAATGCGATGGAACCCTTTCTCTCATTTGTGTAGCATGCACATTTGAATGCGATGCAACTCCTTCTCTCATTTGTGTGGTATGCACATTTGAATGCGATGCACTTTTCTCTCATTTGTGTGGTATGCACATTTGAATGCGATGCAACCCCTTCTCTTATTTGTGTGGTATGCACATTTGAATGCGATGCACTTTTCTCTCATTTGTGTGGTATGCACATTTGAATGCGATGCAACCCCTTCTCTCATTTGTGTGGTATGCACATTTGAATGCGATGCACTTTTCTCTCATTTGTGTGGTATGCACATTTGTATGCGATGCACCATCTTCTTTCATGGTCTAGGAGACCTTAAATCCTCTAAAGGTGAATTCCTTTGGTGTTTGTCGTGACCGAACGACTTCAGGTGGTCTGGTATAGCCACCTGCCTGGTTTGCAATGAGTTCCTAGGAGATCAACTGAGACGGTGAAAACTAGAGTTCGAATGGCGATGCCTAGAACGCAAAAGGTTCAGGATTTCCGAGACTAAAGTCTGGTTTAAATACCCAGGGGTGTATCCCCAGCTTGAAATCTGTATGGCAGCCTCATAGGTTGAGATAGCTTTGTATGTGCCTCAACTCTGAAAACTAAACCAACCTAGTCTGTCACCCTGTTGGAGAATAGGGAAAGTTGCAAACATAGTCAGGTAGAAATGTGGCTTGCTTCGTGTGTTTTGCACTAAGCTTGCCTCCCCTATTGCCATCTTCATAGCCTTATCATCACTCCATGACATTGCATTGCATTGCATAAATCATGAATTTTCAAACAACCGGCTTCGCGAAGCGTGGAAGTCCAACTTTCAAACTGCATTTTGAGTATGTCACTTGCATTCTGCCCCCTGAACTACGCTGGTTTGATTCCTTGCAAAAGGATACGTAGGCAACCTTCGGGTTCAACCACTTGCATTACATCTTGTTTGTTTGCCCAAGTCTTATGGCCTTGTCAAAAGGGTCATCTTCGGGCTTTGACATTCACTCACGTCATGAAATGACTTTGAGCTCTGTCAAAGAGGGGCAACTGTAGACACTCCATTTTGACCGGCCCTAAGACTTGGGCGCTTTCTTTTGATTACCCGATGATGACAATTAGAATGTGTTTCTCACAAAATTCTCAGTAAGAAATATGGAATTTAAGTTTTAATCCCAACCTTCACCCATTTTTTGGCCAAACTATTTTAGACCTTAAAACCCTCTTTTCAAAATATGTTTTTTTTTTTTTAAATGTTTCTACAATGTCCCGAGGCTCCCATTTCGATTAAAATGTTGCACTTTTCAGTAAATCGAGTAAGGACAAAGTGGAAATAAATGGAAGGGAGGTGAACTTTTTTGAAAAATATTTAAAAACATCTTCTTTATAAGTTTGGCGTTGAAGGAAATAGGAGGGGATGAAAGAAAACTGGTTTAGGAAAAGAATGAGTATCAAATCATTAAAAAGGAAATGAGCAGCCTTCACTAAATTAGGCATTTCTCTTTGTACACTTAGAATTTAAATGTGAGGCCACCACCATTGGAAAGTAGACTTCTGGGGCTTCAATTTAGACCAAAGAACCACCTTAGACCAAGTCCAAATAAGGGAGATATGCCTATTTGAAGTTGGGCTTCAAAGCAGATTTTGTTGACCCAACCCGAGATAGCCTTTACTAAATTAGGCATATCTCTTTGTACACTTGGAATTTAAATTTGAGGCCACCACCATTGGAAAGTAGACTTCTGGGGCTTCAATTTGGACCCAAGAACCGCCTAAAACCAAGTCCATATAGGGGAGATATGCCCATTTGAAGTTGGACTTAAAAGCAGATTTTGTTGACTCGGCCCAAAACAACAATAGCCCATTTTTTCTTGGTTTTGGTTCGGTTGGGACAACCCATTTACCTATTTTCTGAGCTATTCAAGTGCATCCACTCATCCTCCATTATACCTAATCATCCCCCATTGTCAAAAAGAGGTTTTGTTTGCATTCATAAAGGAGTATCCCATGCAACCACCTTGAAAATTTTCGCTCTTATCACATTCTTGTCTCCCACCTTGTCTCCCACCTTCTTTTTGACCTTTACTCTCCCTCATTGCCTATATAGAATGATCATATTGTAAGAGAGGAAAAAAGACCACGAAATTGAAGAGAAAGGAGTGAGAAAAGAGTGAAAAAAGAGAGAAAAATTGAGTTTTTGAGCTAAAAATATTCCTATCTTCCATATACACCCCACACCTTCCATAGCTACTGAAATTCCTGATTTCCATACACCAAAACCACTCTAAAAATTCTGATATAGCCAAAGATCAATTGCCTTGATCATAAGGAAGAGTGTTTAGTGATTGAAAGTGAGAAAAACTAGAGAGTTAGCCACTTTTCATACCATAAACTCCATAATTTCGAATTGAGGATTTGAGAACATACTTCTTACACTTGAGGGTGATCAAGAGGAAGTTTGGGAATCAAGAAGTTCAATCTTTCTTTGGAAGGTGAATTTTTAGTCTTTCATTTTCTTACATTTTATATCTCATATTTATTTTCTTGCTTCTTATTTCATAGTGTTTTGTTATAATCCAAGTGGTTTGTTTATCTCATATTTACCTTCTTACTTTATATTTCATAGTGTGTTGTTATAATCCTAGTGGTTTGTTTAGCTTATAATTATTTATTTATTTATTTATTTATTTATTTTTATTCACATGTTTTAATTTCATATTAGTTTTGTTGTAATCTTGCATGTTCTATCTTATATTTGTTTTATTGTTTTAGGTTTATATTGTAAGTTTGTACTTTTTATTTTATTTTATTTTATATTTGTTTTCTTATTTTTTAATCTGACCGGTAGTGGTTAGTTGAGCCACTTACATATTTTTTGTTTGTGCCTTTTCTTGGCTTCGCAACAAGACAGGTTTTGCTTGGCCTAGTTGGCCGGCCGACCTATTTGGCCGGTCGGTTAGCTTCTTCCGAACAAGATGGCGTAATCTCCAAATGTTGACCAATTTCCGCCGGCGGTTCTAAAGAACATGAAGCTTTTATTTTATTTATTTTTATTTTGAGTGTTTTGCGAGGTTTTTATTTTGATGTAATATTCTCCTCATCCCTCTCTAATTTGGTTTGTAATTATTCTTTCGAGTATTGTAATAATTCCCCACCCTGCTTCTTTCAATCCTGTTCTTTTACTTGCTTTCTTTATCTGTGAATATGCATCATATTTTGTGTTTCATTATATCCATGTTTTGCATCTATGTTTCATGCATCTTGATTCGGCTAAGTTTGCATTTGTGGATTTAATCAAATTCCTATGTGATTATGTGTGCTACTTCATGTTCTTGAGATGATTCTCATGTCATATCTTAGAAGCCGAATCTTTAGTTGCATCTCATGAGTGAATTGCATTAGGATTTTGTATATAAGATCATGCATATTTTACTAACTTTGTTTTGTAGCTGTTCGCGGGACGTCGGTAAATCTGTAAGTTTTTATGCTTTAGCATCCCGTTTGTGCATGTTTTTCTTACTATGTTCAAGCATCCTACCATGTGGCTATTTGCTTATGTGATATAACTGTATGAATGCCAGTGGATGGAGGTTGTGTCGCTTAATTTGGAATGATGTTGATTTTCATGTTTGTAAACTCAATTTATTTGGGTTGTACATTTTCAAAATTCTTTCAAAACTATATGAAATCAAGCTGTTCCAAAATGGGTGACATAGTCTATACTTGAATGTTTCACATAGTAAATTTTAGGATTTATTAAATAATCAGAACATGAACATATAAAGAAAATAAAAAGTCATATCATGGTTTAGTAGAGGCCGATCTTTTGATCGGGTGAGCGGGGGTGCTCATTATTGACCTTCCCCTCTCATACCTAAGGTTCCGAGCCAAGCATCCTTGGTTACGACGAACAGTGGCCTTGGCACTGAGTCATGGGTTTCCTAATTTCCCAAAATATTAGGTGGCGACTCTGAGATCTGATGACGCAGTCCATTTTTGACAAAATTGCAATAAAATGGATTTTCAATAAAAGTTGCCAAATCTGGACTCTCATCTATGTTTCACATTGCACTCGTGAGACTAGATCAAAGAGATCTCGGGAGTCCGAACTGTTTAACGCGCGCGGGTACCCCCCGGGCATGTTACAGGGTGTTTGGCCAAAGTGGCTATTCATAGTCCTAAAAAGACTAAGATAGGTCCTAAGACCATTGATTACATTTTCATTGGTTATGCCAAGAATAGTAGTGCATATCGGTTTTTGATTCATAAATCAGAACATTCCGAAATGCATGTAAAAACTATTATTGAGTCTTGGAATGCATCATTCTTTGAACATGTATTTCCTAGTAAGACTGGACAAGAAACTAGTAATAATAAGAGATCTTTTGATGCTATTACTAGTAATGATCAAAAACATGATCAAGAGCAAGAGTTAGACCAAAATGAGGAAGAAGAACCTAGGCGTAGTAAACATGCTAGAACCTCAAAATCGTTTGGTTCAGATTTTCTAACATTTTTGTTAGAAAATGAGCCTTTAACTTTTAAAGAGGCTATGTCCAATCCTGAAGCTCCTTTATGGAAAGAAGCTGTCAACAGTGAAGTTGAATCCATCTTGCAAAATCACACTTGGGAATTAGTGGACTTGCCACCAGGTTGTAAACCTCTTGGGTACAAGTGGATTTTCAAAAGAAAATTAAAAGCGGATGGATCAATAGACAAATACAAGGCAAGACTTATAGTCAAAGGTTTTAGACAAAAAGAGGGTCTAGATTACTTTGACACATACTCACCGGTTACAAGAATAGCATCCATTAGAATGCTAATTGCCATTGCATCTTTATACAATCTAGAAATTCATCAAATGGATGTTAAAACCGCTTTCTTAAATGGTGAGTTAAATGAAGAAATTTACATGGAACAACCAGAAGGGTTTTCTGTTCCAGGGAAAGAAAAGAAAGTGTGTAAATTGGTTAAATCATTATATGGTTTAAAACAAGCGCCAAAACAATGGCATGAGAAATTTGACAAGGCAATGATATCAAATGGATTTAAAATTAATGAGTGTGACAAATGTGTTTATATTAAAAACACAGATAAAGGTTATGTCATTGTATGTCTTTAAGTAGATGATATGCTCATCATTGGTAGTAATAATGACATGATTAAAACTACCAAGAAAATGTTGAATAAACATTTTGATATGAAGGACATGGGCATTGCTGATGTAATACTTGGTATAAAAATTATCAAAACATCAAAAGGATATGTTTTGTCACAATCTCATTACATTGAGAAAATACTTCACAAATTCAGCAAAGATGATGATCATCTTGCTAGAACTCCTGTAGATGTTAATTTGTATCTTTCTAAGAATGTACAGGAAAGTATTTCTCAATTAGAGTATGCCCAAATTATTGGAAGCTTAATGTACTTGATGAACTGCACTCGCCCAGATATAGCTTATGCAGTAAGTAAATTAAGTAGATATACGAGTAATCCGGGAGTAGAACACTGGAAAGCAATTATAAGGGTTCTTAGATATCTCCGATTTACTCGTAACATTGGGCTTAACTATAGTAGATATCCAGTAGTACTTGAAGGATACTGTGATGCAAATTGGATATCGGATACTAGAGACTCGAAGTCCACCAGTGGGTATATCTTTACTCTTGGTGGTGCGGTTGTATCTTGGAAATCTTCCAAACAGACTTGTATTGCTAGATCTACTATGGAATCAGAATTCATAGCTTTAGACAAAGCAAGGGAAGAGGCAGAATGGCTTCGCCACTTCCTTGAAGATATTCCAATTTGGCCAAAACCAGTGCCTGCTATATGCATACATTGCAATAGTCAATCTGCAATAGGTAGAGCACAGAGTCATATGTATAACGGTAAGTCTCGACATATTCGTCGTCGACATAATACCGTAAGACAACTACTCTCTAATGGAATTATTTCCATTAATTATGTGAAATCTAAAGACAACATAGCAGATCCACTAACTAAAGGGTTAGCAAGAGAGTTAGTTGAGAATTCATCGAGGGGAATGGGACTAAAGCCTATTAAATAAGAGTTACCACAACGGCAACCCAACCTAGTTGACTGGAGATCCCAAGATCTAGGTTCAAAGGGACAACCGAGTTGTGAATGACTCAGAAGGATCACTGGGGAGTCTAACTCCTATCCATTTCTATAATGAAATAGTGATGTCTGCAGCGTTAAAGGTTAAGTAAAATTTTAATGATTCTTATATCTAGGTAAACCTAGTGGAGTATGGCAGGATACTCTTCATAAGAATCACCTATGTGAGTGTGAACTGGGTCGGTTCTATGAGATTTGTGAAGGGCTACAATTCTCTAGAGCACTCATGAAGACCAGGTTGTTCAGGGCCAAAATGAACACAATAGTGAGAACTAAACTGTGTTTGGGAATATACTGTGTGAGTTCTATTGTCTTGGTTTATACAAACGGCTGAACAGTTCAAGACATTATGTTCACTGTTTAGCTAGTAAATCCGATAGTGTCTCACAAGGGAAGGTTCAAAGCCAAAAGCTACCTATCCTTTGCAGAATATTTCCAATTTCTGTACTCTCTGTAATTAGATCATGTTGTTGCATTTTCTCTCCGTCAAATTCCATTCATGTGGGGGATTGTTGGAAAAATGGTTTAATATAGGCATATTTTTTGAGCCCATTTTTAAGTGGGCCCCAAACGTTGTTTGGGGTGGGTCCGAAGAAGTGAAATGTTCCTTGCCACGTGGCAAGTCACACGGTGAAGACGAAACGTCAAAAACCATTTATGAGTGAATGAGAAGTTGACGTCGTTTTCGAGTCTAACATTAATTTTTTAGATAAAACTCATTTGAATTTTTCCAATAAAAATTATTGTGGGAATTTAATTTAATTCTAAATTCAAATTTTGGGTTCCTACGTGGTTTCTTAAAAATTTGCAATTGTGGGAATTTAATTTAATTCTAAATTCAAATTTTAAGTTTCTAAGAAATTTCCTAATGTTTGTACCTCTTTATTTATTTATTTAACTATTTCAATTAGTTTATATATATATATGTATATTCAATTAGTGTAATATATATATATATATTTGAAATAGTTTAAACAAATAAATGTTCCAACAGATTTGACTTTTCAAATTGTTTGAACATTGGTTTTCTTAGTGCCAACGGTTAGACAAAATGTTTGAATTTTGGTACAACCGTTAGAATTATTTGGATACAACTTGGGCACCTCTTCATTTCCATATTGCACCTTTTCGGGTCCTTTGTAATTGCCTATATATACATGATATTTCCAACAGTCTTGAGGATGAAGATATGAGTCTGCATTTTTGTTTTTTTTGCTGTCCAGATTTTGCTCTAGTACATTTATTCTTCATTCTAGTTTTAGGGATAAATATTAAGAGAGTATAGAACACAAGGTTTGGTTCACCGTACAAATTTGTTTGGTGTGCTACTACAAGTTTGTGAAGATCATTGACATACCAGATTTATTTATTGAACCGAAATAAAATTAAGACCAAGTCGAGTGTGTGACACTCTGTCCTTAAGACAGATTCGCCCCGCTACGGTGCTTACGGTTGAGTGGCGTCTATCTCCCAGGATACAATGATCTTCACAAATTGTAGTAGCACTCCAAACAATTTGTTCGGCGAACCAAACCTGTGTTCTAACTCTCTGAATATTTATTCTAAACTAAAATGAAGAATAATGCACTAAAAGAAAATGGACAGCAAAAGGACAAAATACAGACTCAATTTTTCGGATCTGAAATTAGATACCCAAGACTGCTGGAATGAGAAGTATATATAGGAAAAAGCTACGGTCCGGACAGGTTTGAATGAACAGATGCAATTGTTAAATTCAAACAAATCCTACTGATGTACTTATTCAAACAAGAGGAAAAGCGCCTTTATTTCAATTTGTTTGAAAAACACCGTTGGTTTGTCCTGGTGGAGCAGTTTAACAAACTGATTGAAACTTATTATATTAAACTATAGGAATATATATATATCAAATTAATGAATATATATATTAAACAAATTAAATAGTTTAATAAATAAAGAAATTAGAATTTAGAATTAAATTAAATTCTCACAATTACAAACTTTAGGAAACCACTTAGGAACCCAAAATTTGAATTTAGAATTAAATTTAAATTCCCACAATAATTTTTATTGAAAAAATTCAAATGAATTTTATCTAAATAAAAATTAATGTTAGACCCGAAAACGACGTCAACTTCCCATTCACTCATAAATGGTTTTGACGTTTCGTCTTCACCGTATGACTTGCCACGCGGCAAGGAACACTTCACCTCTTCGGACCCACCCCAAAAAGACGTTTGGGGTCCACCCAAATTGGGTTGAAAAATATGCCTATATAAAACCATTTTTCCAACAATCCCCCACATGAATGGAATTTGACGGAGAGAAAATGCAACAACATGATCTAATTACAGAGAGTATAGAAATTGAAAATATTCTGCAAAGGATAGGTAACTTTTGGCTTTGAACCTTCCCTTATGAGACACTATCGGATTTACTAGCTAACCAGTGAACATGATATCTTGAACTGTTCAGCCGTTTGTGTAAACCAAGACAATAGAACTCACACAGATTATCCTCAGACACAGTTTAGTTCTCACTATTGTGTTCATTTTGGCCCTGAACAACCTGGTATTTCATGAGTGCTCTAGAGAATTGTAGCCCTTCACAAATCTCACAGAACCGGCCCAGTTCACACTCACATAGGTGATTCTTATGAAAAGTATCCTGCCATACTCCACTAGGTTTACCTAGATATAAAAATCATTAAAAGTTTTACTTAACCTAAAACGCTGCAGTCATCACTATTTCATCATAGAAATGGGTAGAAGTTAGACTCCCCAGTGATCCTTCTGAGTCATTCACAACTCGGTTGTCCCTTTGAACCTAGATCTTGGGATCTCCAATCAACTAGGTTAGGTTGCCGTTGTGGTAACTCTTATTTAATAGGCTTAAGTCCCATTCCCCTCGATGAATTGTCAACTAACTCTTTTGCTAACCCTTTGGTTAGTGGATCCGCTATGTTGTCTTTAGACTTAACATATCCTATGTAAATAATTCCATTAGAGAGTAGTTGTCTTACGGTGTTATGTCGCCGACGAATGTGTCGTGACTTACCGTTATACATATGACTCTGTGCTCTACCAATTGCTGATTGACTATCACAATGTATGCATATAGCAGGCACCGGTTTTGGCCATATTGGAATATCTTCAAGGAAGTGGCGAAGCCATTCTGCCTCTTCCCTTGCTTTGTCTAAGGCTATGAATTCAGATTCCATAGTAGACCTAGCAATACAAGTCTGTTTGGAAGATTTCCAAGATACAGCCGCCCCACCAAGAGTAAAGACATACCCACTGGTGGACTTCGAGTCTCTAGTATCCGATATCCAATTTGCATCATAGTATCCTTCAAGTACTGCTGGATATCTAGTATAATGAAGCCCAATGTTACGAGTAAATCGGAGATATCTTAGAACCCTTATAATTGCTTTTCAGTGTTCTACTCCCGGATTACTTGAATATCTACTTAATTTACTTACTGCATAAGCTATATCTGGGCGAGTGCAGTTCATCAAGTACATTAAGCTTCCAATAATTTGGGCATACTCCAATTGAGAAATACTTTCCTGTACATTCTTAGAAAGATACAAATTCACATCTACAGGTGTTCTAGCAAGATGATCATCATCTTTACTGAATTTGTCAAGTATTTTTTCAATGTAATAAGATTGTGACAAAGCATATCCTTCTGAAGTTTTGGTAATTTTCATACCAAGAATTACATCAGTAATGCCCATGTCCTTCATGTCAAAATGTTTATTTAACATTTTCTTAGTCGTTTTAATCATGTCATTATTACTACCTATGATGAGCATATCATCTACATAAAGACATACAATGACATAACATTTGTCTGTGTTTTTAATATAAACACATTTGTCACACTCATTAATTTTAAATCCATTTGACATCATTGCCTTGTCAAATTTCTCATGCCATTGCTTTGGCGCTTGTTTTAAACCACATAATGATTTAACCAATTTACACACTTTCTTTTCTTTTCCTGGAACAGAAAAACCCTCTGGTTGTTCCATGTAAATTTCTTCATTTAACTCACCATTTAAGAAAGCGGTTTTTACATCCATTTGATGAATTTCTAGATTGTAAAGAGATGCAATGGCAATTAGCATTCTAATGGATGTTATTCTAGTAACCGGTGAGTATGTGTCAAAGTAATCAAGACCTTCTTTTTGTCTAAAACCTTTGACCACAAGTCTTGCCTTATATTTGTCAATTGATCCATCTGCTTTCAATTTTCTTTTGAAAATCCACTTGTACCCAAGAGGTTTACAACCTGGTGGCAAATCCACTAATTCCCAAGTGTGATTTTGCAAGATGGATTCAACTTCACTGTTGACAGCTTCTTTCCATAAAGGAGCTTCAGGACTGGACATAGCCTCTTTAAAAGTTAAAGGTTCATTTTCTAACAAAAATGTTAGAAAATATGGACCAAAAGATTTTGAGGTTCTAGCACGTTTACTAAGCCTAGGTTCTTCTTCCTCATTTTGGTCTAACTCTTGCTCTTGATCATGTTCTTGATCATTACTAGTAATAGCATCAAAAGATCTCTTATTATTACTAGTCTCTTGTCCAGTCTTATTTGGAAATACATGTTCAAAGAATGATGCATTCCGAGACTGAATAATAGTATTTACATGCATTTCGGAATGTTCTGATTTTATTTCGGTTCAATAAATAAATCCGGTATGTTATTTATTTATTTTGTTTGAATTTATTTTCAGTTTATTTTATTTACACAGAAGATTGTTCCAACAATAAAATTAAGACCAAGTCGAGTGTGTGACACTCTGTCCTTAAGACAGATTCGCCCCGCTACGGTGCTTACGGTTGAGTGGCGTCTATCTCCCAGGATACAATGATCTTCACAAATTGTAATAGCACTCCAAACAATTTGTTCGGCGAACCAAACCTGTGTTCTAACTCTCTGAATATTTATTCTAAACTAAAATGAAGAATAATGCACTAAAAGAAAATGGACAGCAAAAGGACAAAATACAGACTCAATTTTTCGGATCTAAAATTAGATACCCAAGACTGCTGGAATGAGAAGTATATATAGGAAAAAGCTACGGTCCGGACAGGTTTGAATGAACAGATGCAATTGTTAAATTCAAACAAATCCTACTGATGTACTTATTCAAACAAGAGGAAAAGCGCCTTTATTTCAATTTGTTTGAAAAACACCATTGGTTTGTCCTGGTGGAGCAGTTTAACAAACTGATTGAAACTTTATTATATTAAACTATAGGAATATATATATATATATCAAATTAATGAATATATATATTAAACAAATTAAATAGTTTAATAAATAAAGAAATTTGAATTTAGAATTAAATTAAATTCTCACAATTACAAACTTTAGGAAACCACTTAGGAACCCAAAATTTGAATTTAGAATTAAATTTAAATTCCCACAATAATTTTTATTGAAAAAATTCAAATGAATTTTATCTAAATAAAAATTAATGTTAGACCCGAAAACGACGTCAACTTCCCATTCACTCATAAATGGTTTTGACGTTCCGTCTTCACCGTGTGACTTGCCACGTGGCAAGGAACACTTCACCTCTTCGGACCCACCCCAAAAAGACGTTTGGGGTCCAGCCAAATTGGGCTAAAAAATATGCCTATATAAAACCATTTTTCCAACAATCCCCCACATGAATGGAATTTGACGGAGAGAAAATGCAACAACATGATCTAATTACAGAGAGTACAGAAATTGAAAATATTCTGCAAAGGATAGGTAGCTTTTGGCTTTGAACCTTCCCTTGTGAGACACTATCGGATTTACTAGCTAATTAGTGAACATGATGTCTTGAACTGTTCAGCCGTTTGTATAAACCAAGACAATAGAACTCACACAGATTATCCCCAGACACAGTTTAGTTCTCACTATTGTGTTCATTTTGGCCCTGAACAACCTGGTATTTCATGAGTGCTCTAGAGAATTGTAGCCCTTCACAAATCTCATAAAACCAGCCCAGTTCACACTCACATAGGTGATTCTTATTAAAAGTATCCTGCCATACTCCACTAGGTTTACCTAGATATAAGTATCATTAAAAGTATTACTTAACCTAAAACGCTACAGACATCACTATTTCATCATAGAAATGGGTAGGAGTTGGACTCCACAGTGATCCTTCTGAGTCAATCACAACTCGGTTGTCCCTTTGAACCTAGATCTTGGGATCTCCAGTCAACTAAGTTGGGTTGCCATTGTGGTAACTCTTATCTAATAGGCTTAAGTCCCATTTCCCTCGATGAGTTCTCAACTAACTCTCTTGCTAACCCTTTGGTTAGTGGATCCGCTATGTTGTCTTTAGACTTAACATATTCTATGGAAATAATTCCATTAGAGAGTAGTTGTCTCACGGTGTTATGTCGACGACGAATATGTCGTGACTTACCGTTATACATATGACTCTGGGCTCTACCTATAGCTGATTGACTATCACAATGTATGCATATAGCAAGCACCGATTTTGGCCAAATTGGAATATCTTCAAAGAAGTGGCGAAGTCATTCTGCCGCTTCCCCAGCTTTGTCTAAAACTATGAATTCAGATTCCATAGTAGACCTAGCAATACAAGTCTGTTTTGAAGATTTCCAAGATACAGCCGCCCCACCAAGAGTAAAGACATACCCACTGGTGGACTTCGAGTCTTTAGTATCCAATATCCAATTTGCATCACAGTATCCTTCAAGTACTGCTGGATATCTAGTATAATGAAGCCCAATGTTACGAGTAAATCGGGGATATCTTAGAACCCTTATAATTGCTTTCCAGTGTTCTACTCCCGGATTACTCGTATATCTACTTAATTTACTTACTGCATAAGCTATATCTGGGCGAGTGCAGTTCAGCGAGTGCAGTTCATCAAGTACATTAAGTTTCCAATAATTTGGGCATACTCTAATTGAGAAATACTTTCCTGTATATTCTTAGAAAGATACAAATTAACATCTACAGGAGTTCTAGCAAGATGATCATCATTTTTGCCGAATTTGTCAAGTATTTTCTCAATGTAATGAGATTGTGGCAAAGCATATCCTTCTGATGTTTGGTAATTTTCATACCAAGTATTACATCAGCAATGCCCATGTCCTTCATATCAAAATATTTATTCAACATTTTCTTGGTAGTTTTAATCATGTCATTATTACTACCAATGATGAGCATATCATCTACATAAAGACATACAATGACATAACCTTTATCTGTGTTTTTAATATAAACACATTTGTCACACTCATTAATTTTAAATCCATTTGACATCATTGCCTTGTCAAATTTCTCATGCCATTGCTTTGGCGCTTGTTTTAAACCATATAATGATTTAACCAATTTACACACTTTCTTTTCTTTCCCTGGAACAGAAAACCCTTTTGGTTGTTCCATGTAAATTTCTTCATTTAACTCACCATTTAAGAAAGCGGTTTTAACATCCATTTGATGAATTTCTAGATTTTATAGGAATGCTATGGCAATTAGCATTCTAATGGATGTTATTCTAATAACCGGTGAGTATGTGTCAAAGTAATCAAGACCTTCTTTTTGTCTAAAACCTTTGACTACAAGTCTTGCCTTGTATTTGTCTATTGATCCATCCGCTTCAATTTTCTTTTGAAAATCCACTTGTACCCAAGAGGTTTACAACCTGGTGGCAAGTCCACTAATTCCCAAGTGTGATTTTGCAAGATGGATTCAACTTCACTGTTGACAGCTTCTTTCTATAAAGGAGCTTCAAGACTGGACATAGCCTCTTGAAAAGTTAAAGGCTCATTTTCTAACAAAAATGTTACGAAATCTGGACCAAAAGATTTTGAGGTTCTAGCACGTTTACTACGCCTAGGTTCCTCTTCCTCATTTTGATCTAACTCTTGCTCTTGATCATTACTAGTAGCATCAAAAGATCTCTTATTATTACTAGTCTCTTGTCCAGTCTTCTTTGAAAATACATGTTCAAAGAATGATGCATTCCGAGACTCAATAATAGTATTTACATGCATTTCGGAATGTTTTGATTTATGAATCAAAAATCGATATGCACTACTATTCTTGGCATAACCAATGAAAATGCAATCAATGGTCTTAGGACCTATCTTAGTCTTTTTAGGACTAGGAATAGCTACTTTAGCCAAACACCCCAACACTTTTAAGTATTTGTAAGATGGTACTCTTCCATGCCACAATTCATAAGGTGTTTGATTCACTTTCTTTCGGGGTATTTTATTTAAAATATAATTAGCAGAAAGTATTGCTTCCCCCCACAAGTTCTGAGATAATCCAGAACTAATTAACATGGTATTCATCATTTCTTTTAAAGTCCTATTTTTCCTTTCAGCAATTCCATTTTTCTGAGGTGAGTAAGGAGCAGTGGTTTGATGAATTATGCCATGTTCTTTACAAAATTCACCAAAAGGTGATTCATATTCACCACCTCTATCACTTCTAAGTTTCTTGATTTTCTTACCAAGTTGATTTTCAACTTCATTCTTATATTGAATGAAAGTTTCCAAAGCTTCATCCTTGGTTCGAATTAAATAAATATAACTATATCTAGTATAGTCATCTATAAAAGTGATTACATACTTTTTCCCACCTCTGGTTTGAATTGATTTAAAATTACAAATGTCACTATGAATTAATTCAAGTGGTTCTGTACTTCTTTCAATTGAATGAAAAGGAGTTTTAGATAATTTTGCCTCAACACAAATTTCACATTTATGATTTGAATCAATGTCAAATTTAGGTAAACATTCCATATTAATTAATCTACGCAAAGATCCATAATTAACATGTCCTAGTCTACCATGCCATAAATTTGAAGACTCAAGCAAGTAAGAAGAAGATGTAGTATTATTAATAACTGAGGGTACAACGGTCATTACATTTAACTTGAAAAGGCCATCAAACATGTAACATTTTCCTACATACATCCCGTTTTTGGTAAGTACAAACTTGTCACTTTCAAAAACTAGCCTAAACCCATTCTTACTCAACAAAGATCCGGAAACAAGATTCTTGCGAATGTCCGGTACATGCAGCACATTTTTTAGAGTGAGTTCCTTTCCTGATGTCATCTTTAGTACAATCTTTCCTTGTCCTTCAACTTTGGAAGTTGAGGAGTTGCCCATAAAAAGTTGTTCACCGTTGTCCACTATAGAATAAGATGTGAACATCTTTTTGTCGGCACAGATATGGACCCACCATTCTTTAGGATTTTCGACAAGATTTGCCTCGGAAACAATTGCAGAAAGATTGATGTCATCGGCACCATTGAAATATTGTCTACTTCGGTCATATGGGCTTGAGCAGGCTTCTTGCTTGTTCTTCTTTTGCTTTTGCCTTTGCTACGGCAATCTTTGGCCCGATGTCCCTCTTTGTCACAGATGTAACATTTGCCATTAAACTTGTACTTTTTATTATCCCCCCCTTTAGAGCCTTGTGATGAACTTTCTCCAGAAGACTTTCGTTTCTTGGTTTTTGAAGCATGTTCCACCACATTTGCCTTAGACTCCATAGGAAGCTTACCAGCCCGCTTTTCAGAATTGCGGTTGTCCTCCTCAATCCTCAAACGCACAATTAACTCGTCCATAGAAATTTCTTTGCGCTTGTGTTTAAGGTAGTTCTTGAATTCCTTCCAGCCTTTTGGTAATTTTTCAATTAAGGCTGCAACTTGAAAGGATTCACTGAGAGACATACCTTCTGCGTGAATGTCATGCAGAATGAGTTGGAAATCTTGAGCTTGGCTGATCACAGGTTTTGTATCAACCATTACAAAATCCAGGAATCTGTCAACCACAAATTTCTTTGAGCCGGCATCTTCCGTTTTGTACTTTTTCTCCAACGATTCCCAAAGTTCATTTGCTGTCTTGATTGGACTGTAGACGTTGTATAATGTGTTGTCAAGTCCGTTCAAGACATAATTTCGGCAAAGGAAATCGGCATGTTTCCAAGCATCAACCGCGGCAACCACTTGCCGGTCGATTTCATCCTCTTTCAGGATAGGAGCATCTTCACGGAGAAAACGAGTCAGATTCAGAGTTGTAAGATAGAACAATATTTTTTGTTGCCATCTTTTAAAGTCAGTTCCTGAGAACTTCTCTGGCTTTTCTCCATGATTTATTAGTACTGTCATCACAGGAGAGGGGGTTGGTGCAATCGCAGCCACCACAGTAGTACTTGTTTGGGCATTAGTTTCAATATCCATCAATTCTAATATATAAAACAAAATTATAATTAGAATTTACACTACACAGAAAATTAAACCAAATTCACAGAATTAAATTCTGTAAAAATAAAAGAAACAAGAATGTAACTTTTATTTTCCAATTAATTTGAAAATAAAATAAAATTTTATTTAAACAAATTAATTCCACACAGAAAATTAAATTCTGTAAAATAAAAGAAATAAAACTATAACTTTTATTTTCCAATTAATTTGGAAATAAAATAAAATTTTATTTAACCAAAATAATTCCACACAAGAAATTAAATTCTGTAAAATAAAAGAAATAAGAAAATAACTTTTATTTTTCAATTAATTTGAAAATAAAATAAAATTTTATTTAACCAAATTAATTCCACACAGAAAATTAATTTCAGTAACACTTCAATAATTAAAATACTGAAAACAGAATTTTAATTAATGAAAACTCAGAAAATAATTTCTAAAACCCAAAATTAATTTCTGAAAAAATTTCACAAAAATATATTCTGAATTGTTAATGACACCAGTATCGTACTACTAGTTGTTGTCAAAGAAAATAGACAGTATATTACTACTATCTGTCAAATAGCATATAAACACTATTTGTTTTTCCGAAGAAAATTATTTTCTGTGAATTTACAAAATAATATTCTGGTTGGAAAAATAAATAGTAATTATATACTATTTGACAGATAGTAGTAATATACTGTCTCTTTTCTTTGACAACTAGTAGTACGATACTGGTGTCATCAACAATTCAGAATATATTTTTGTGAAATTTTTTCAGAAAATTTATTTTGGGTTTTTAGAAATTATTTTCTGAGTTTTCATTAATTAAAATTCTGTTTTCAGTATTTTAATTATTGAAGTGTTACTGAAATTAATTTTCTGTGTGGAATTAATTTGTTTAGATAAAATTTTATTTTATTTTCAAATTAATTGGAAAATAAAAGTTACATTCTTGTTTCTTTTATTTTTACAGAATTTAATTCTGTGCATTTGGTTTAATTTTCTGTGTAGTGTAAATTCTAATTATAATTTTATTTTATAAATTAGAATTGATGGCTACTGAAACAAATGCCCAAACAAGTACTACTGTGGTGGCTGCGATTGCACCAACCCCCTCTCCTGTGATGACAGTACCAATAAATCATGGAGAAAAGCCAAAGAAGTTCTCAAGAGCTGACTTTAAAAGATGGCAACAAAAAATGTTGTTCTATCTTACAACTCTGAACCTGGCGCGTTTTCTCCGTGAAGATGTTCCTATCCTGAAAGAGGATGAAACCGACCGGCAAGTGGTTGCCGCGGTTGATGCTTGGAAACATGCCGATTTCCTTTGCCGGAATTATGTCTTGAACGGACTTGACAACACATTATACAACGTCCACAGTCCAATCAAGACAGCAAAGGAACTTTGGGAATCGTTGGAAAAAAAAGTACAAAACGGAAGATGCCGGCTCAAAGAAATTTGTGGTTGGCAGATTCCTGGATTTTGTAATGGTTGATACAAAACCTGTGATTAGCCAAGCTCAAGATTTCCAACTCATTCTGCATGACATTCACGCAGAAGGTATGTCTCTCAGTGAATCCTTTCAAGTTGCAGCCTTAATTGAAAAATTACCAAAAGGCTGGAAGGAATTCAAGAACTACCTTAAACACAAGCGCAAAGAAATTTCTATGGACGAGTTAATTGTGCATTTGAGGATTGAGGAGGACAACCGCAATTCTGAAAAGCGGGCTGGTAAGCTTCCTATGGAGTCTAAGGCAAATGTGGTGGAACATGCTTCAAAAACCAAGAAACGAAAGTCTTCTGGAGAAAGTTCATCACAAAGCTCTAAAGGGGGGGATAATAAAAAGTACAAATTTAATGGCAAATGTTACATACGTGACAAAGAGGGACATCGGGCCAAAGATTGCCGTAGCAAAGGCAAAAGCAAAAGAAGAACAAGCAAGAAGCCTGCTCAAGCCCATATGACCGAAGTGGACAATATTTCCAATGGTGTGGATGACATCAATCTTTCTGTAGTTGTTTCCGAGGCAAATCTTGTTGGAAATCCTAAAGAATGGTGGGTGGACACTGGTGCTACTCGCCATATTTGTGCCGACAAAAAGATGTTCACATCTTATTCTACAGTGAACAATGGTGAACAACTGTTTATGGGCAACTCCTCAAAGTTGAAGGACAAGGAAAGATTGTACTCAAGATGACATCAGGAAAGGAACTCACTCTCAACAATGTGCTGCATGTACCGGACATTCGCAAGAATCTTGTTTCCGGATCTTTGTTGAGTAAGAATGGGTTTAGGCTAGTATTTGAGAGTGATAAATTTGTACTTACTAAGAATGGGATGTATGTAGGAAAAGGTTACATGTCTGATGGCCTTTTCAAATTAAATATAATGACCGTTGTACCGTCAGTTATTAATAATACTACATCTTCTTCTTACTTGCTTGTGTCTTCAAATTTATGGCATGGTAGACTAGGACATGTTAATTATGGATCTTTGCGTAGATTAATTAATATGGAATGTTTACCTAAATTTGACATTGATTCAAATCATAAATGTGAAATTTGTGTTGAGGCAAAATTATCTAAAACTCCTTTTCATTCAATTGAAAGAAGTACGGAACCACTTGAATTAATTCATAGTGACATTTGTGATTTTAAATCAATTCAAACCAGAGGTGGGAAAAAGTATGTAATCACTTTTATAGATGACTATACTAGATATAGTTATATTTATTTAATTCGAACCAAGGATGAAGCTTTGGAAACTTTCATTCAATATAAGAATGAAGTTGAAAATCAACTTGGTAAGAAAATCAAGAAAATTAGAAGTGATAGAGGTGGTGAATATGAATCACCTTTTGGTGAATTTTGTAAAGAACATGGAATAATTCATCAAACCACCGCTCCTTACTCACCTCAGCAAAATGGAATTGCTGAAAGGAAAAATAAGACTTTAAAAGAAATGATGAATGCCATATTAATTGGTTCTGGATTATCTCAGAACTTGTGGGGGGAAGCAATACTTTCTGCTAATTATATTTTAAATAAAATACCCCGAAAGAAAGTGAATCAAACACCTTATGAATTGTGGCATGGAAGAGTACCATCTTACAAATACTTAAAAGTGTGGGGGTGTTTGGCTAAAGTGGCTATTCCTAGTCCTAAAAAGACTAAGATAGGTCCTAAGACCATTGATTGCATTTTCATTGGTTATGCCAAGAATAATAGTGCATATCGGTTTTTGATTCATAAATCAGAACATTCCGAAATGCATGTAAATACTATTATTGAGTCTCGGAATGCATCATTCTTTGAACATGTATTTCCAAAAAAGACTGGACAAGAGACTAGTAATAATAAGAGATCTTTTGATGCTACTAGTAATGATCAAGAGCAAGGGTTAGATCAAAATGAGGAAGAGGAACCTAGGCGTAGTAAACGTGCTAGAACCTCAAAATCTTTTGGTCCAGATTTCCTAACATTTTTGTTAGAAAATGAGCCTTTAACTTTTAAAGAGGCTATGTCCAGTCCTGAAGCTCCTTTATGGAAAGAAGCTGTCAACAGTGAAGTTGAATCCATCTTGCAAAATCACACTTGGGAATTAGTGAACTTGCCACCAGGTTGTAAACCTCTTGGGTACAAGTGGATTTTCAAAAGAAAATTGAAAGCGGATGGATCAATAGACAAATACAAGGCAAGACTTGTAGTCAAAGGTTTTAGACAAAAAGAAGGTCTAGATTACTTTGACACATACTCACCGGTTACTAGAATAACATCCATTAGAATGCTAATTGCTATAGCATCCCTATACAATCTAGAAATTCATCAAATGGATGTTAAAACCGCTTTCTTAAATGGTGAGTTAAATGAAGAAATTTACATGGAACAACCAGAAGGGTTTTCTGTTCCAGGGAAAGAAAAGAAAGTGTGTAAATTGGTTAAATCATTATATGGTTTAAAACAAGCGCCAAAGCAATGGCATGAGAAATTTGACAAGACAATGATGTCAAATGGATTTAAAATTAATGAGTGTGACAAATGTGTTTATATTAAAAACAAAGATAAAGGTTATGTCATTGTATGTCTTTATGTAGATGATATGCTCATCATAGATAGTAATAATGATATGATTAAAACTACCAAGAAAATGTTGAATAAACATTTTGACATGAAAGACATGGGCGTTGCTGATATAATTCTTGGTATGAAAATTACCAAAACATCAGAAGGATATGTTTTGTCACAATCTCATTACATTGAGAAAATACTTGACAAATTCAACAAAGATGATGATCATCTTGCTAGAACACCTGTAGATATTAATTTGTATCTTTCTAAGAATGTACAGGAAAGTATTTCTCAATTAGAGTATGCCCAAATTATTGGAAGCTTAATGTACTTGATGAACTGCACTCGCCCAGATATAGCTTATGCAGTAAGTAAATTAAGTAGATATTCAAGTAATCTGGGAGTAAAACACTGGAATTAAATTAAATTCCCACAATTACAAACTTTAGGAAACCACTTAGGAACCCAAAATTTGAATTTAGAATTAAATTAAATTCTCACAATAATTTATATTGAAAAAATTCAAAAGAATTTTATCTAAAAAATTAATGTTAGACCCGAAAACGACGTCAACTTCCCATTCACTCATAAATGGTTTTGACGAACCGTTTTCATCGTGTGACTTGCCACACGGTAAGGAACACTTCACTTCTTCGGACCCGCCCTAAAAGATGTTCAGGGCCCACTCAATTTTGGGCTCAAAGTAGACCCAAAATATGCCTTATATAAACCAATTTTTCCAACACCATATTCTCTACAAACTCTAATACAAGGTGTTAAAATTATATTTATCTTTCGTCGTCACATTGGGCTTTTTGTTTTCAAATGTTACAGACCAAGAACTATACATAGAAAAATATCAAAAAAAGTACTGTTTAGTTCAGATTCTTGCATAGCATAGATTCCACTGTACAAGAGTTGACTACAAAATATTTTTTTTCTTTTCCTGTGTGTGATTTCTTGAACGTTAAGATTACGGAAATCACTTGAGGACAAATTTGAATTATTGAATTTGATTTTCTTATGGGAACACGGTAGACACTAGGAGACTCCTCCGGGACTTCCCCTAGTTTTTGTGGTTGTGGCTCGGAACTAGAATTATTATTGATTATCAAAAGCAAACTAGCTCAATTCCTTCATTAATTTCCAATTTCCCAGTCACATGCATTCTATCCTTCTGCTCTCTCTCTCTCTCTCTCTCTCTCTCATCTTACATGAACACTCCGCTATAAGAAATCAAGCTTCCAATTTCAGTAATGAGGTCAAGGATATCATGTTTAGTTTATGTCAAAGCCCATCTCCTCTTATGCATCACACTGCTGCATATAACAATTGTCTCCAGTGTCACGCCCCCAGCTACCACCACTACAAGTTCCCTAAAAAATAATCCCACAATCAAACGTGCACTTAATGAAAACAATACTGATCAGCTAGCCTTGTTAGCGTTCAAGTCAAAGATTATTGAAGATCCTCAAGGGGTACTCAAATCATGGAACGATTCTCACCAGTTTTGCAAGTGGGACGGTGTAACATGCAGTCAGCCGAGTAGGAGAGTCACTGTAATAGATCTAAGCTTCAGAGGCTTAGTGGGTACTTTGTCTCCTTACATTGGTAATCTGAGCTTCCTTCATGAGATATGGCTTGGAAACAATACTCTTCAAGGTGAAATCCCCCCCGAAATCGGGCGTTTGTCTAGGCTGCAAATACTTGGCCTCAACAATAATTCGCTTGAAGGAGAAATTCCAGCGAAACTATCGCAATGCTCCAAACTCACATATCTTCGATTAGATGTCAATAAGCTGGTAGGGAAGATTCCCAAAGAGCTCGGTTCCTTGTTGAATCTCACAAAGCTTCTCATCCACAACAACACCTTAACGGGTGGGATACCGCCTTTCATTGGGAACCTTACATCTCTGGAAAGTTTAAATGCGGCTGGAAATGTGTTGGGGGGAAGTATCCCTGATGCCTTGGGACAATTGAAAAACTTGAAAGAGCTTTTATTAGGTAGCAATGAACTCAATGGTACGATCCCTCCATCCATTTATAATCTTTCCTCTCTCACTGTATTCTCCTTGCTTGAAAACCAACTTCATGGTAACCTTCCACAGGGAATTTTTTTTATGCTTCCTCGGCTTCGAGTCCTTCAATTAGGAGTGAATCAATTCACTGGACCCCTTCCACTCTCCTTATCTAATGCTTCACTGCTAGAAAAAATTGATTTGATGAACAACAATTTCAATGGTAAAATATCAATTAATTTTGGAGGTCTACAACATATTTGGCGGGTAAATCTAGGATTTAATAACTTTGGAAGCGGGGAACCCGATGATCTGAACTTTGTTGCATCTCTAGTCAACTGTAGCAATTTGGAAGTACTGAGTCTAGGGGGTAATCAATTTAGAGCAGCCTTCCCAAATTATGTAGGCAATCTGTCAGCCCATCTTCTTCAACTAGGTTTTAGCTTCAATCATATATATGGAGTTATACCTTCATCAATAACCAATCTCGCCAACTTATATGGCCTATATCTGATGGGTAACCAAATCACGGGCACCATCCCCAGTGATATTGGTCGTATATCAAAGCTTCAAAGATTACACCTCAACTCCAACAGATTATCCAAAAAAATTCCAAATTCTATAGGAAACCTATCATGGTTGAGTGTACTTCGCTTAGACAACAACAGATTACATGGAACCATACCATTAAGTATAAAAAACTGCCAAAACTTGCTATGGTTAAATCTTTCTCATAATAACCTTGGTGGCAACATACCCAAACAACTTTTTGATGTTCCCATTCTATCAATTTCACTAAACCTAGCAAAGAACTCTTTCCATGGGTCCTTACCTGCAGAGGTTGGCAATCTGAAAAACTTGGGGGAGTTGGATGTATCTGAGAATAAGTTGTTTGGAAAAATTCCAAGTAGCCTTGGCAGTTGCATTAGTCTTGAAAACCTGTACCTGGAAGGTAACATCTTTCAAGGGCCTATACCTTTGTCACTGAAATCCCTCAGAGGCATTCAAAACTTTGATCTCTCTTGCAACAATTTTTCTGGCCAAATTCCACAGTATTTGGAGGATTTTTCCTTAAAGAAACTAAATTTATCCTTCAATGATTTTGAGGGTATGGTCCCAATGAAAGGAGTTTTTGCACATGCAAGTGCAATATCAGTTGTTGGGAACAACAGGCTCTGTGGGGGCATATATGAACTCCAGCTACCTAGATGCGCATTCAAAGAATCAAAAAAACAAAAAATGTCTCTTGTAGTTTGTGTAAAAATAATCTTGGCAGCTACTGCAGTTCTTGGAGTAATTTTTGTCTCATTTTTCATGTTCTGTTGGTTCAAGAAGAGAGGAAGATATCAAGCTTCAAGATCATTTTCGAGGAGATCATTGTTGACAGTGTCTTATGAGGAGCTCTTCAAAGCAACTGATGGTTTCTCATCAGAAAATCTGATTGGTGTGGGTAGTTTTGGCTCTATATATAAAGGAATCCTTGGTGTAGATGGATCTGTTGTCGCAGTTAAAGTTCTTGACCTTTGCCGTCAAGGAGCCTCCAAGAGTTTTGTGGCCGAGTGTGAAGCATTGAGAAATATTCGACATCGGAACCTTGTTAAGGTCATAACTTCTTGCTCAAGTGTTGATTTTCAAGGTAATGATTTCAAAGCACTAGTTTATGAGTATATGCCAAATGGGAGTCTAGAAAGATGGCTGCATTCAAGACCACATATTGGTTATGGGCAAACTGACTTTCAGAGCCTAACCCTTCTTCAACGAATAAACATTGCCCTCGATGTGGCTTGTGTGCTCAATTATCTTCATTGCCATTGCCAAAGGCCAATAATTCATTGCGATTTAAAGCCAAGCAACATACTTCTTGATTGTGAAATGGCTGCTCATATCGGTGATTTTGGTTTAGCAAGGTTTCTTCCTGAACTGATGAATCCAAATCATAGCAGCTCAATTGGATTAATTGGAACTATTGGTTATGTAGCTCCAGGTATGCATAGCATTTGTTACCCTTCTTCCTTCTCTTGCTTCAACATTTGTTATGATGCCCAACATAGGTTTGTGAAGTGATTTTTTCCCCCTAAAGTTTCTTTCCAAACAATGGTATTTAATAATTATCTTAGTAGGCAACCTTACTCCTACTTTTTTAGTAGAGAAACTAATTCTCTTCACTTAAACATCCATCATGACCCTAGGGCGGATGAGTGCTTGTCAACACACCATGTAACGATAACAATGGAATCTAAAAAAACATGCTTTCCAAAATAAAAATGGTGTATTTCATTCTCTTACAATGCCCACATCTATCAAAGTAGATTAGCTCCTTTTCTTCACTATAGTTAGGGTTGGTATATTTCTAAATGTGTAACTTATTTCATGGCAGAGTATGGTCTAGGAAATGAAGTATCAACAGAGGGCGACATCTATGGTTATGGGATTCTGTTGTTAGAGATGATGACAGGGAAGAGACCAACTAACAGTATGTTTGGGGAAGGCCTCAGCCTTCATAAATTTGCAAGGATGGCCTTGCCTGACCGTGTGATGGAAGTTTTAGACCCAAAACTACTAAATAATGATGAAGAAGAGGCAACAGCGGTGGCCAATAATACTCGGAAGGAGGTTTGTCTGGTTTCACTTATCCAGATTGGAGTCGCATGCTCTATGGAGACACCAAGATATCGAATGGACATAAGTAATGTCGTTCATGAGCTGAATTTGGTCAGGGACATCCTTCAAGCAACTCAAGCATGTCCATAGGTAAGAGTCAAAACTCAAGACACCTACTTGTTAATTTGGATTAAATTTACTTCTTGATTGTTTATCTCTGATAACAACAGGTGGCTAAAATAACATTGGATGAGATCGGATCATTCGCGAATAAACTGAAGAAGAAGAAAAAAAAAAACAAGGAAAAAGAAACATTTTATTTTCTAAGTGGAAAGAACAACCTCAACTAATGTACTACATCTTTATTATTTGAGTCATCAACGTCTTGT
The DNA here is from genome assembly GCA_036172215.1 of Camellia granthamiana. Classification (NCBI taxonomy): domain Eukaryota; kingdom Viridiplantae; phylum Streptophyta; class Magnoliopsida; order Ericales; family Theaceae; genus Camellia; species Camellia granthamiana. The sequence continues at coordinate 9,546,367 of CM069911.1, read as the reverse complement.
TAGAGTTTTTCCCATTATGGTCGAATATGCTAATTGTTTTTAGTTTGAGAAAAATAAGATTGATTGTTTCTCAGTCTAATAAGGCATACTGGTGATCCCATCTGACAATAACATGCCAATTGTTTTTAGTTTGAGAAAAATAAGATTGATTGTTTCTTGGTCTAATAAGACATACCGGTGATCCCATCTGACAAATCTTGGAATTAAGCGATCATATTACTTCATCTCATCCTTAACCAATTTCCAAGATAATATGCATAGAAAAAGGTAAATTATTTTATGGTACTTACATGCTTCTCCACTTGTATTCACTTGGGCCAAAACCGTCAAAGGCTTTCTTAGACTACACAATCAAGTGAACTTGCAATCTGCAAATTAGTGAAAAAAATATAGCACACCAACAGTCAGTGTGAGTGTGCACGAGAGAGAGCATCAAATTTTTGCTTTCTATTAAAAAATAACAATTAAAGGAATGAGTTTTGACCTTCCTGTTATCAATGTCAAATATAGTAACTACATATTCTATCATACATATCATATTATATTAATTATCATATTTAGGTTTCTTTCCTCCTATGTAGAGTCTTATATATATTGTTACATAATTATTCAACATAATATTCAATATTCAATCCAAAAAAAAATTGGATTGCGAGAAAAAAATATGATAAAGATATTTTGGGTAGGAATAAATCAACAGACAGAATAAGAGATCACCACGAAGTGATACTGAATAGAAAATATGGCAACGGAGTGGGTTGAGGTCTGGTGGGTGGCCAAGGCAAAGCGGCCGCCTGCCGGTGAAACTAAATTACTAGGTACTTAACCTAACTTTGATATCATGGTAGAATATCTATGAGAGAGAAAGAGAGATTTGTATATTGTGTTGAATAATTATGTAACAACGTATAAGAAAAACCTAAATATGGGAATGAATATAATATAATAGGTATGATAGACATAATATATAGTTACTATATTTAACAATCTACACTCTTAACCATTGCAAGCTTTGGGACTGCAAGTGAGAAGTAAAGCCCTGAGGTCCATAACGAACAGAAACTGGAAAAGTACGGGAATAATACGGCATCGTAACAATGCATAAATTCAGGAATGAAGAAAAAAAGCATCACAATTCACTGGGATTATTTGAAATGGAACTTACATTTAGGGCAAGAAAAGTGACATGTGTAGAGTACAAGTGGGGGGTGCATTGTCATTTTCCGTTATTGCTCGGAAAAATCAAGAATTTAACAACTAATTTGCGAATTACTCAGGGGAGTGAATCAGAAATCATAAAATCAGGATTCTTAGTTTGATGAAGAATCAAGAAAAGTTCCCACACATAAACTAGCTTAGGAAAAAAGTCTACAGTTGGTTAAAAGGAAAAATTGCATACATCCCCATACCAGATCAGAGGCTCGTAAAATCTGAAAAATATTCACTTTCATATTGAATTATGTACATTTAATGAGGAAGTGCATAAATTGCATCCATCTCTCAAAATTTCAAAGAACTATGGTTATTCATTTGCTGTAAGATATTTAATCATTATAATTCAATCTGTACTTGGATAAAATGATACACAAACGTTACTAATTTTTCTTCGGGTACTCTCTCGGTCCAAATATGGTTGATCCAATTCTGACATTGGTACTGCCCATTTCAATCTGCAGGCATCAGAAAGTACAAATTGTCAGCACGAAACATATTCGTCCTTGTTTCCATAAAATAGATAATAAATCACGATGAAAAAAGTTTCAGAAACCTTGACTCAGCACAAGAAAATTCAGTACTTCTCCAAACTAAAATAGTCGATCACCCAAGATGATAGAGTTTCTTTATTTTGTACCAGAGGTCATTTTCAGGCATATAGATTGACTAGTAAATGTTTAAATATATCATTATCTGACAATAACTTAAGCAACAACAACAACATATCACCAAGATAATCATTTCCAAAAATCATTTATAGATCGTATTTCCGGACTTTTGTTTTCTATCCAAACAACACCACCTTTGTGTGAAAAGAGGACAAAATGAAGAAACATGTTAGACAGTTTCCAATATGAACTCAAATCAAAAGGACAACATATTAGGAATTTTCAGGCTTCAACAAAAGAAGGGAAAAAAAGACATGGGTGGCATTATGATATGACTGGGGGGTTCTTATAATATTCACTCAATCAATGTAGTCCATTCTTCAGAAAATGATTCACAGAGAAGAGAGATATTTTTACCTATTTTTCAGTAGAATTTGTAGAATACAATTGTGAAGTGTATGAGGGAATGTTTTTAATTCAAATTTAGAGAGAGGGGGCTTCAAGTTCATAGGGAAAGGTGTATGAGGCAGCTTATGGACAGTTCAGGAGCCAAGTTTTCTATCAGAACAACAAAACCTGTGTGAATATGTTAAGAGGAAGAAGAGAAGAAACATGTTAGACAGTTTCCAATAAATTGTACAGTGGTCCAGTCACAGTTTCAGGCAGTGCTCGTGGTATACTGAGTATGGTAAATTAAGGTTTCATGGCCACAGATAAAGGTAGAATACATTTTTACCATGATATTCAAATCATCAAGAAGATGGAATTTCATGGCCATTATTTAAAAAAAATTCAAACTAAATTTAGTAATACTCCTTACCGCTTGCTCAAAGTCACCAGACATGCCCATTGAGAGTTCACATTGGTTCTCTGCCATTCCAATGGCCTTGCAGACCTCAATTCTACAGTTTGACAACAACTGTTGCATCACAACACATATAGTATGATCCACAGAAGGTTATGTAACACATTGAACAGACACAGAGAGAGAGAGAGAGAGAGAGAGAGAGAGTATTATAATTTCAGGGTAGTCAATGGATACACATTCTGTTGTGTGCTGTAAGAAACAAAATTAGACCTTTTTCTACTGCTGAGAGAAAAATGAAATATGTGGTGTCTGAAAACTTCAAGAACAAGTGTAAAGTTATTACCCTGAAGTTCTCTGGAGTTGATGAATAGTCAGGCATTCCTATAGTCATTAAGCCAGAGAATTCAAGGTTTGGGCAACCAAGCTTAACATGCTTTACAAGCTCCACACAACCTGATGGATCAACACCAGATTTTGCTGCAATTATAGCACATTGATTAATTAGTTGGTCAACTACATGCCTCTGCGAGGTGAAATAAAAAATACACGTATGAACATATTTTGTGCATATCAATTCAAAACATATATACAACACTTATGTTGGTGCACCAGGGGCCAAAGTCTAATTCAGCTATTAAAAAACAAGATTTGTGACATATGAAAAGTATGTAACACTAAATACAGCTATATTTATTTGGAAATGTTGCGTATGTATTGTACTAATTTAGCCATGATTCTTGTAGAATGTAAGAAACCACATAAATGTTAGATAAGAGGAGTTCAGGATATCAAAACAAAATACTTCATCTCATCCTTAGCCAATTTCCATGATAATTTGCATAAGAAACAGGTAAATTATTTTATAGTACTTACATTCTTCTCCACTTGTATTCACTTGGACCAAAACCTTCAAAGGATTTCTACCTATGGTTGAGACTACACGATCAAGCTGATTTGCAACCTGCATATCAGAGACGGAATGATGGAGAGAGAACAATAATTTTTTGCGTTCTATTAAAAATAAGAAGCAAAGGAATGAGTTTTACCTTCACATTATCTACACCCTCAAATATTGCAAGATTTGGGACTGCAGCTGCAAATCAGAAGTAAAACCTTGAGGCCCAAAATGTGTGTCATAACAAGAAGGTAGTAGGGAGAGCTGATATTACCTTACCCATGCACACCCGTGCAGACTAGTGTGGTGACAGATTCGAAATATGGGCATAACATGGTATCAGAACAATGCATAAATTCAGGAATGAAGCAAAAGAGCATCATAGTTAGAGGTGGCTCAACCAATAGGCTATTTAGACTTTCGCCTAAGGCTCAATATGGAAAAAATTCTTGTTGTCGAATGCCTCAACTCTTCGAACGTCCAGAAGATAAAGGTCTCATTTAAACGTTTAGCCTGAATTCTTAATAAATAAAAATAAAAAACTGGGGCTGCTGGTGAGTTCATTGGGATTATTTGAAAAGGAAGCTATATTTATTATTTAGGGCAAAAAAGTGAACTTTGGAGAGTACAAGTGGGGGTGCATTGTCATTGTCCATTATTGTTCGGAATAATTCAAGATTTTAACAACTAACTTGCGAATTATTCAGGGGAGCAATAATTCAGAAATCATAAAATCAAGATTCCTTACTTTGATGAAGAATCAAGAAAAGTTCCGCACATTTGATTTGAGGGAATAATAATTCAATAATCTTGCAACAATGATAATTTATAATAGAAACTCCAAACATAATGAAAAGAATGTTAACTGAACAATCAAAAGAGATCCATACCCAAAAGTGATTTCACTTTATTGCTCTGCAAATGCCCAACAAAATGCCACTCAATGTCCTCAGGAAGCTGCAAAATGTTCAACAATTCCAATATCAAGCATCTTCTTACTCCACACAATCTCAATTCCAAAACAAACTTCTAGAGAGAGAGAGAGGACCTGAGGTGCTTTTTCGATGATCTCTTGGACATAGTTCTCGCCAAAACAGCGATGACCAGAGTCGTAGACTTGGCGGATGAGAGAGATGGGCTTGGTTTTGCTCACTGCAACCACCCTCACATCATCGGCTATGCGGCCTGATCTCTCAGCAGCCTGGCGGACTCGGTGGAGCACCGCTCGCAGAGCCGTCGAGGCCGCACCCTCCACCGCGGTAGCAGCCATCATCACCATTCTTTTGATTTCTCTATCTTTTCTGGTGGTTCGTAGTCACTCTCCGATAAATCTATCAATTGGATCACTATTTTTTCAGGTTCAGGGTTATTTGTGAACCTGAGGTCGGTAGTTAGAGCTCGTTTGGGAAGAAAAAATCTCAGTTTTTTTTATTTATTTATTATTATTATTTTTTAAAAAGACTAAAAAAGTCACACACACGCGCACACACACACAAACAAAACAAAAACAAAAAACAAAAAAAGACTTAATAAGACAAAATATTATATCTAATCCATAATTATTATAATTTTTCTTTTATAAAATTCAAAAAAATAAAAAAACTCATCCCAAACGAGGTTTTTTAGCCCCAGTCTAAAATAATAAAAAAGCCAAAAAACCAACCTATATACCAAACAAATTCTTAGTCGGCGTTCCCTTTTTTTTTTTTTTTTTCCCTTAAATGATCGCTTTAAAAAGGGAAATACTAAAGTGTACACCAATGGTGATTGGTAACTCTAAAAGTAGAGCTCTACTAACCTGGCAACTTCAAAAAAAAAAAAAAAAAGGCAAGGCTTCCCTTCAGTCCGTGATCAGACTGGAGGATACTGTTGGATCCATGAGGGCCCACTACAAGTCCCGTTTTAATAATTCGAACCGTTCAATGTGTAGAACTCGTTAAATAATATATGCCTATAAAAATCACGTTGATCAGATATCGATAGCTATGTAATCAAATCAGATTTTTGTAAGCCGTTTATTTTTCACCGTCCATTTTTTCCATATAAACCTGATTTGATCACATAGCTATCAATATCCAATCAACGTGATTTACAGGCATATAATACTCGATGAATTCTACACATTAAATGGTTCGAATTATCGAAACGGGACCTGTAGTGGACCTCCGTGGGCCCAATAGTACCCTATAGTTCGTGATTGGACTAGAGGGAAGCCATTCCAAAAAAAAAAAAAACAGTTAAGCCAAAATATCACATCAAGGTGAGACCCACACAATTGCCACATTTGAAACATTTTTCAGTGTACACCTATGCAATCGATAACTGAGGCTATTTTGGAGTTTCTTAATTTAGGGCATTCACTTAAATAACTCAACAAAGCTTTCCTTTGCTTAATTCAAAGACGAAAAGCCCCCTTACCGTGAATGATTATCAGCCCATTAGTTTGTGTAATGTGCTTTATAAAGTAGGCGCCAAGGTCCTAACTAATAGACTCAGTTTGGTGTTGCCAGATTTAATGACTGACAATCAATGCGCTTTCTTAAAGGGTAGACTTATCTCAAATAATATTTTGCTAGCCCATGAGATTCTATAATGTATAAAGAAAAAGAAGAAGGGGCGTTTATCATGTTTTGGATTGAAGCTAGATATAAATAAAGCTTATGACAGAGTTAGTTGGGTTTTTCTTGAGGTGATTATGGTTAAAATGGGGTTTTTCCCTAGATGGATCCAACTAATCTCTCAATTTGTTTCTATTGTGCAATTTGCAGTTTTGATTAATGGAGTCTCATTTGAGTTTTTTATACCGCATGCGGGACTTAGGCAAAGGGACCCTCTGTCACCATATTTATTTCTATTGGTCATGCGAGTATTATCGAAGGGAATTGATCATTTGGCGTCCCTTAATGTATGTTGAGGAATAGCTCTTAGTCAGCACTCTTCTTCGATTTCACACTTGCTTTTTGTAGATAATTGTTTCATTTTCCTAAACTATAAGTCAGATGAAATTTGGTGTCTTCACTGGTTTTTAAATGTATTCTACTATTACTCAGGGTTGCGTATAAACTTTCATAAATCTGAGCTATTTCTAAGCCCAAATTTCTTGCATTCAGCTAGAGAATGGCTTGTATCCTTTTTTGGTGTTAAAATTGTATCAAAAGCTGGGATTTATTTGGGAGCTAACTTGGGGTTTTCAGGGCGCACTGTAGACACCTCATTTTTTACCGCCTTTAAGACTTGGGCACCTCAGATTGATTACTCGATGATGAAAGTTATTCTGTACAAACGTTTGATTTCTTCGGTAAGAAGAGCTTCTAAATCCTAACCTTACACCCCATTTTTTACCAAAACTATTTTAGACCTTAAAACTCTCTTTTTCAAAATATTTTTCCAAATGTTTCTACGATGTTCTGAGGCTCGCATTTCGTTTCAAATATTGCACTTTTCGGTAAATCGAGTAAAGACAAAGTGGAAATAAATGAAAGGAATGTGAACTCTTTGAAAAAACTTTAAAAACATCTTACTTATAGGTTTGGAGTTGAAGAAAATAGAAGGGGATGAAAGAAAACTAGTTGGAGAAATAGTTGGGCATCAATCTGTTAGGATAGAAATGAGCAGCTTTCACTAAAATAGGCATACCTCTTTGCACACTTAGAATTTAGATGTGAGGCTACTTCCATTGGAAAGTAGAATTTCGAAGATTCAATTTAGACTCAATAATGACCTAAAATCGAGTTTGGATGAAGGAGATATGCCCGTTTGAAGTTGGGCCTGAAAGCAGATTTTTGTGGCCGACCACCCACTAATAGTGGCCTACCGACCACTTGTGTAAAATGCAGATATTTGTTGCCAGCTGTCCCCCAAAAGCTCCAGCTGTTCCTATACAGATATTTCCGAACTGAGAGACTATTTTTCTATATATACAAGGTCTTCCCTCATGTTTTTAGGTTACAAAAAATTCTAAAAGTCCCAAAACTTGAAATTCTCTCTCTATCTCTATCTTGCAACACATACAGCTTACCCAAACACTTTCTAAACTAATATTGGAGCTCACCTTGTTGAGATTATTGAGTCCAAATTTCAGCCCTTGAGAGTATAAACTTTATGGTTTGTGAACAAAAGAGTTACCATGCTTCAAGAGGTACAATTTTGAGCATCTCTACACTACTTCTCTCTTACCTTTTCTTGCTATTTTTGAACCGTTTTGGGACTGTTTTTATAGGCTGAAACTTGTGGTTTGAAACTACTAAAGGTAGAGGGGTTGATCACCCTTCTTTGAACCTTGTCTTTTAAGCTTTTGCCCTTGTATTTCCCATCTCTTCATCAACTTTTTTTGGACTTTTTACCACTGATTTTCAGAGGTTTTCAGAGGCTAAAAATCATGTTTTGAAGTCCTAAAAAATGGAGGGGGTAGCCTCCCCTCCTTATGCTTGCTTCCTTGCTTAATTGCTCCATGTTTTTAGCTTATTCTTTAGCTATTTTTCCTTTAATTCCAGCACTGTTTTAGTGTAAATTAGGACTATTTTTAAGAGTTAGCTTCATTCATGTTTTGTATAGTATGCTTGTAGTGTAATGGTCCCCATAGGCTTAGTGGTTTAGGCCTTAGCCACCAACCTATTTGAATTGATAGCATTTATTTCAAGTTTTTCATATTTGTGTTCATCTCTAATCACCTCTGTACTTCCTTCATTTATTGGTTTCTCCTTACCTTTGAGAGTTGTTTCAACCAATGGATTATTTAAGCTTGAGATTGAGGTCGTTGTACTTAATGGTTTAATCTTTTCGGAGGTTCATTACTAACGGCATGACATCTCTCTCATACCTAAAACAACCCTTTGTTTGACACTTCTTTCCATTAGAGAACTTAATCTTCATTTTTAGACTAAATGAATTAAGGAATGGAAAGGTAATTAAAAGAGGTAATAAAAATTGAAATAAAATAGACCAAGATAATAAGGTAATTTGGTATTCAATCAGACGTTAATTGAACACATGGAGATTCGAGTCATTTCATACTTATTAGTGATGAAATGGTTCAAGTTTCCAAGGTCAACTACTTCCCTTGATCAAATCATGATAGGGAGAAAGTTTGCGAGTCTTTCATTATGCATTTATTGAAATTGTGTCCCTTGATTCAAAAGTCATCACGTAATGAATTTGCGCCGATTGATGGCTTGTGAATCAAGTATACCCCTTCTTTGACCTATTTGATGATAAGAAGAAACATGATGGACAAACATCTCTTGAGAATACTCTATTTGTGCTCTGCTGCAGTATGAAAAAAACCAACATTAGTGGCCGGCAGACCACTTTTACTGGACGACAACCCCCTATTAGTGGCCTACCAGCCACTACTTCTGGGTTGCCGGCCACATTTTCCAGGCAGGCAATACTCTGTTTCCAACAAAGCAGAGCAGAGGCTGAGGTGGAAAAACAGTGAAATTTTTCAACTGTGCAACAGAGGCATTCCGGTAACAAAACGGAGAGCGTTATCAGGTGGAAATCCACATCCATGCATGAGCCATCCCTCGATTCTCAAGATCCGTTAAAGTAATGTTGTAATATTAATATGTTGTGTTTGGAGTAGTGGACTTGTAACTAATTAGTTAGAATAGCTAGTTAGTTTAGTTTTGTGTTGTAATTATTTAATTAGTTAGAATAGTTAGTTAAATTTTGTTGCTGTAATAATTAGTTAAATAGCTAGTGTCGTTAATTTATTTCTATTTGGTTTGTAATAGTTAGTTAATTCGTAGCAATTAGTTAGGACATTCATTCAGACCCTCTTATGCGAGGGCCAAACTTGTAAATAATGTGTATGTCTTCCAATCCCACGTCTTTCTCTCTTTTATTTACTTGTTTATAATGGGTAATTAGAACATCATGTTTCTTTTAGCATTTCCCATGTTTGCATTCACTTGTCTTGCATGCATCGAAGCTTGGTTCATCATTCTAAACAAAACATTATAGTTTACATACTTTGTTGAATACGTGTTTAAACCGCATACTATTAAGTTGTTTCAAATGACATAACTAGTAGCCGAGCTTATTAGTTGCATATCGCATGTGTTGCATTAGTCATACCACATTAGTTAGGAACATGCATTTTTCTAATTATTTTGTTTTGTTTGGCTTGCCTTGGAGTACTAGGTGAGCTTTTATTTGCTTTAGTATATTGCATAAGTGTGATTGTTGCCATGTTAAGCATGAATATCATGAGGCTAATTACTTAATCGATATACTTGCTTGAATGCCTGTTGTAGCTCGACTTTTCGTGCCCCCTCTCGAAAGACGAATAAGCCCTATAGTATCGAACTCCTGCGGTTCTGAATCTGATCTCACAAGTGCAATGTGAAATAAATAAATACCAAAGAGTCCAAATCCGACAAATCTTCTGGAAAATCGATTTTGAATCAAATTGCCAAAAATGGACTGCTTTGCCAGATACAGAGTCGCCACCTAAATATTTTTGAGAAATTTAGAAAACCCATTACTTGTGCCAAAGGCTACGTGTCTGTCATCACCAAGATTGTCTCGGCTCGGGAACTTAGGTACGAGAAGGGAAGATCATAAATTGAGTACCCCAGCTCGCCCGATCAAAGATCGGCCTCTACTAATCATGATGTGATTTTTATCTACAGTATAAGCTCTTGTTCCGATTATTAGGCTAACTTACTATGTGATGCGCACACAAGTATAGACTAATTTGCAAGAATTAGAACACTTGATTCGTGTTTGTTTTGAAAATTGTTTCGAATATATACCACTTGAAAAAGTGATCGCATATGAACATTACTCAAATTATTCCAATTCAAGCAATTAGTCTTTATCCACAGGCATTTCAAGCAATTATAGCACTTAAGCAATTAGCCTCATGGCAAGCATGCTAGACATGGCAACAATCACACGCATGCGATATGCTAAAGCGAGTAAAGGCTCACCTAGTACTCCAAACCAACAGAGAAACTAGTTAGAAAAATGCATAATTCCTAGCTAATGCAATATGACTAATGCAACACATGCGATATGCAATTACTACGCTTGGCTACTAATATGGCATATGAATCAATTTGATAGCATGCGGTCTAAACACGTATTCAAAGAAGTATTAAATTAACAATGCAACTTAGAATGATGCACCGAGCCTCTATGCATGCAAGACAAGTGGATGCAAACATGGAGTATGCTAAACAAAACATGATGCCCTAAACTAACCATTATAAGCTAGTAAATAAAATGGAGAAAGACATGGGATTGGAAGACATACATATTATTACAATATTGCGCCATCACACATGAGGATTCGAATGAACTAACTAGCTAACTAATTAGAGTAAAGCTAATTAAGCTAATTAACTAATTATTACAAACCCAAATGAATAAATTAGCTAAGCTACTTAACTAATTATTACAACAAATTAATTAACTATTCTAGCTAACTAATTATTACAACAAATTGACTAACTAATTAAACTAACTATTTACATTAATACAACATGAAAAGAGTGCAAAGCTATCTATTCTAATTACTCCACCTCGGGAAACAAGGAATGCTCGTGCATGCAAGGACTTTCCACCCGAAAAAGTCACTGTTTCTGCTGCCAAATGCCTCTGTTGCACAGTAGAACACTTGCACTAATTTCCACCTCAGAACCAACTCTGTTCTTCTTCAAAAGTACACTGCTGGATTTTGCACTAGTGGCCGACAGATGGCCTGTTGTCCACTGATGATGGCCTGTTGGCCACTGATGACTGGATTATCCTGCTGCAACAGAGAGCAAACAGAGCAAGGGCAGGGTATTCTCAAGGGTTTGTTTGCACAATTTACCCCTCATTATCATTTGAACAACTCAAGAAGTAGTAAAACTTGATTCACAAACTATCAATCTATGCAATTTCATTGCATGATGGCCTATGAACCAAAGTGTTCAAGTTCAATAAATGCAACAAAATAAGACTCTCAAAACCGTCTCCCTATCATGAAAGATCAACGGAAGTAATTGACAATGAATCTTGAACCGTTTGCATCACTAATGAGTATGAAACGACTCAAGACTCAAGAGTTCACTTAACGTCCGATTGAACCCTCACTAAATTATTATCTTGCACATTTTTATTCACCAGTTTTATTACTCCATTTTAGTTACCTTTCAATTCTTTAATCAATTAAGTCCACTAGTGAATTTAAGTCCTCTAATGGAAAGAGGGCTCAAACCAAGTGTTGCTTTGGGCATAAAAGAGACATCATACCTGTAGAGATCCTAATTTTTGGTAATTACACGTGTAACCATGAGCCTTAGGGTAATAGCATTTTAGCCCCTAGTTTTGTAAAAGTCTGTAAAGTGGCCCAATAAATGATAATTTTCCCGTATATTATCATAAGTAAATCATAGAACACCACTTTATAATTGGAAGTACCCTAAAACTTGGTTTTTATTTATTTACCTCCTAGTTTATGAATTAATTCATACATTTTATTTTTATTTCTATTTTTGCTTTTGTTGTTCTTTCATTTATTATTTATTTAAATATTTATTATTTATTTGAATAGAATATTATTATTTATTTGAATATGGACATAGGTGTTATAAATAATATTTTGGTGGAAAATTGGTTGAAAAACAAAATAAAAAAAATCTAGATATTTATGCCTTCCTTAGTCATTAAGATAATTTTCTTAGCCATTAAGGAACAATCATTGAGTAAAGGTAAAATTGTCTTTTCAACCTAAATCCCTTGCCTATAAATTGAGAACATTTTCCACATTTCCTACACATATTTTCAGCAGCCAAGGAAAGGGTGAGATGAGGAGATTGTGAACTACAAGGAAGTGAAGAAGAAGAAGGAGGAAGAAAAGTTGTTTTCTTGAGTTAATGTAAGAACACATCTCTCCCTTATCTTCTCCAATCCTTCACCCATCTCATCTTATTGTCTAGATGCCCTCTTGTGTTGCATATTAATGGTAAATAGGCTTTTTGATGTGTATGAAAAGTGTGGGTTTGATTTAGTGACTTTGCCTTACAAGTTTGTCAAATTATGCACCGCTGCAACTTCTCTAATTTAAAAGAAATATCAAACCTATTTATTTCTCAAATCTAAATGTAATGTAGGATATTTGGTGTGTTTAGAACTTGTGATAATTTTATTAGCCCCTCCTTGTGTGATTTTAGGGCTTGGATATTGTGTTTAAAAATTTGGTCCTGAGTTTCTGAAACACAATCCACTTCTTTCAATTTTATAAAATTCCAGAAAAATCATCTCATGTTGGTTCTTCTGTCAAAATTTAGAATTCTGAGTCCTCTTTCCAACAGAATTTATTTGGGTGAAAATCATCCGGTAAATTGAGAGGAAAGCTAGTTTTCCCAAAGGGTGACAAATCTGGATAAGTTTTCGAATATAGCTTGTAAATGAATTTCTGGAGGTGCTGTGCAAATTCTAAAAATTGGAACTGAAACTAGATAGGTTGATTATTGTTTCTGTGCAATTTCATCCCCTAATTTAACCTGGAAGTATTTTTACCAAAGCATTGTTGTTAGCCCTGCAGAACTGAATAGTGCTGAAATGGTGTTTTATTGTGTTATTTGTCTCTAAGTATTTCAAAGCATGCCTAATGTTGTTTGCTTGCCTTACCATACTTATGCATAGTTATCATGGGCTATATTTCCTCTCTTATGTTTGTCTCAAGCTCTTTTATATTACCGAATTACTGAATGTAACTAACTTGCTTGGCAAAAGATCTAATAAACGGGAAATGATAAGGGGTTGGTAATGGGTGACGTTCACATTAATGTTGTGGAATAATTTATACATATGAATGACATGAATTATGGTGGGATTAAAACCAAATGAGTTCAGTCTTACGCAAGCGGTCTAAGCGAACCCCTAGGTTGACATGGCTGTATTCAGACTCTATGCGGTGGTTTCAGGGTGTAAGCGAGCCCTTTGGTATGGTATGTGCAGGGTGTAAGCGAGCCCTAGGCACAATTTGGGTGTAAGCGAGCCCACTTGTTTGGCCGTTCCTTTTGAGGTCCATCAATGTCACTAACCAGTAAATAACCGGGAGGTAGGCATAGGTGGTAAGGTCTGCAAAGCAGCAAAATGGGGAATTCTGAATAATCCGGTGTTCAATCCTTGTGGTTGGGCAGAAGGATCTCTTTGGGGGATTCTAGATGTCTAGTCTAATTACTAATTCATAGAACCTTGTTGTAATATTGTATGTTATATTACCTAATTTATTCTATGTATGGCTGATTGGTTGATAGAAGAAATGGGGGTGTATGTGTCTTTACTGGGCATTCCAAGCTCATGGCGTGTCATGCCAGGTGATAAAGCAGTTTACAATAGTGAAGGTTATTTCGAAGGCAAATAAAATGAAGTGTTGGAGCTGTAGTTCATTTAAAGACTTAGACCAGTAGTTTTTTTTTCCTTTTGACTTTTGGTTTGGCAATGTTTTGGTAATCCTGTAATGGAACATGAACGAATTATCTGTGATATAAACTTTGGTTATATATGTATATTAAGATGTTTTGGTTATCTATCCTACTTGTGTTGCGTTATTATATGTATTTAATGGCCCAGAAGTTGGGGCGTTATAGTTAGGATATAAAAATACATCCTTAGGTCCTACCAAAATTATCACATACTCTAGACATACCAAATATTACACCATAAAAACAGATTTTGAGTTTATGGAGTTTTGATAGGAAAATAAATTCAAGAAAGGGAAAAGATTTGCTGCTGGAAATTTAAGAAAAAAAGAGAAGCATACCATTTCTTAATTAATACACATTTATACAAGAGTGTAGGCCTAGACTACAACATATATATACAAAGAGCAAGTATTAGGAGGGGGAAAATAAGTGGTAAAAGAACTTGAGAGAAGAGGTGATGCATGTTTACTGGGCATTCCAAGCTCATGGTGTTTTATGTCAGATGAATGCGACTTTTACATCGAGAACGAAATCCCTAAAAACTTTGAGGAACCATTGCTGCCATAGAGATTAGATTTTATATTTTCTATATTTTGGATAATCTTTTTGTATCAAGAAACTGATCTGTATTTAAAGACTTGAAGAATTTTATCTGTAACTATTATTAATATTTTCTTTTAGTATAAATATTTGTATTTTGTGCTTAAAAATGATGTGTATCCGCTAGTTAAACCCCGGTGTATCGTTGTATTATATTATCAAAATTTGGGACATCACAACGTGGTATAAAAATCTGGTCCTGAGTCTCTGAAAAACAGTCCACCTCTTTTAATTTTATAAAATTCCAGAAAAATCATCTCATGTTGGTTCTTTTGTCAAAATGTAGACTTCTGAGTCCTCTTTTCAACGGAATTTATTTGGGTGGAAATCATCTTGTAGATTGAGAGGAACGCTAGTTTTCCCAAAGGGTGACAAATCTGGATAAGTTTTCGAATATAGCTTGTAGATGAATTTCTGGAGGTCCTGTGCAAATTCTGAGAATTGGAATTGAAACTAGACAGGTTAATTATTATTTCTGTGTAATTTCAGCCCCTAATTTGACCTAGAAGTATTTTTACCAAAGCATTCTTGTTTGCCCTGCAGAACTGAATAGTGCTGGAAATGGTGTTTTATTGTGTTATTTGTCTCCAAGTATTTCAAAGTATGCCTAATGTTGTTTGCTTGCCTTACCATACTTATGTATGATTATTATGGACTATATTTTCTCTCTTATGTTTGTCTCATACTCTTTTATATTACTGAATTACAAAATGTGACTAACTTGCTTGGCAAAAGATCTAATAAACGGAAAATGATAAGGGGTTGGCAATAGGTGACGTTCACATTAGTGTTGTAGAATAATTTATACATATGAATGACATGAATTATGATGGGATTAAAACCAAATGAGTTAATTCTTGCGCAAGCGGTCTAAGCAAGCCTCTAAGTTGACACGGATGTATTCAGACTCTATGTGGTGGTTTTAGGGTGCAAGCGAGCCCTTTGGTATGGTATGTGCAGGGTGTAAGCGAGCCCTAGGCACGATCTGGTATGGTATGCGCAGGGTGTAAGCGAGCCCTCGGCACGATTTGGGTGTAAGCGAGCCCACTTGTTTGACTGTCCCTTTTGAGGTCCATCAATGTCACTAACCAGTAAATAACAGGGAGGTGGGCATAGGTGGCAAGGTCTGCAAAGCAACAAAAGGGGGAGTTCTGAATAGTCCGATGTTCAATTCTTGTGGTTGGGTAGAAGGATCTCTTTGGGGGATTCTAGATGTCTAGTCTAACTACTAATTCATAGAACCTTGTTGTAATATGTCATGTTACCTGATTTGTTCTGTGTATGGTTGATTGGTTGATAGAAGATATGGGGATGTGTGTGTTTTTACTTGGCATTCCAAGCTCATGGCGTGTCATGCCAAGTGATGAAGCAGTTTACAATGGTGAAGGTTATTTCGAAAGCAAATAAGATGAAGTGTTGGAGTTGTGGTTCATTTGAAGACTTAGACTAGTAGTTTTTTTTTTTCCTTTTGACTTTTGGTTTGGCAATGTTTTGGTAATCCTGTAATGGAACATAAACGAATTATCTGTGATATTAACTCTGATTATATATGTATATTACACCCTGTTTGTTTTCAGAGGTAAAATGGAAGGGATTCATAGTGAGGGGATTCATAGTGAGAGGATTAATAGTGAGGGGATTAAGTAAAATTGTGTTTGTTTTGAAGATAGTTGTTAGTGTAGGAATTGTTAAATTATTTTTATATAAACTAATAAAACAAATAAAAGAAATATAAAAAATTAAACATTAATATTTTTAAAAAAATTCCCAATATATAAAAAATAAAAAAATTTCTGATCCCCTCACTATTTTTCTAATACCGTCATCTCTACTTCCTCCATCTCAATCCCCCTTCTAACTTCCATCTATATCACCTCCTCCATCCTAATCCCTTCCCCAACTCTACAAACAAACACAACACTAAATAATTCTACCTCCATCCTAATCCCCTTCCATCTATTTAACCCCAAAACAAACGGGGCCTTAAGATGTTTTGGTTATCTATCCTATTTGTGTTGTGTTATTGTATATATTTAATGGCCCGGAAGTTGGGGCGTTACAATACCGTTTGTAATGAACCTCTAAAAGGATTAAACCATTAAGCATTACACCTCAATCTCATACTTAAACAAACAAATAATTTGAAACCACTTTCAAAGCAAAGAAAAAAAACCAAGAAATTAGAGAGGTTGCAGAGGTGATTAAAGGTGAGAACAAGTAAAAAACGCACTAAATAAATGCAATCAACTCGAATAAGGTGGTGTCTAAGGCCTAAAACACCAAACTTATGAGGACAATTACACTATAAGCATGCAATATAAGTCTCAAATGCAATAAACACTTAAAAACAATCCTAAAACAATGCTAAATAAGTTCTAAAACATGCTGGAATTAAGACAAAAATAGCTAGAATAATAAGCTAAAACATAGATCATGCTAGGCTAGTAAGCAAAACACAAGGAGGGGACGCTAACCCTTCCAATTTTGGACTTCAAACCATGATTTTAGCCACTGAAATAACTCTAAAAGTCAGTGTTTAAAATCTAAAAAAAAAAGATAGTGTAAAGGTGGGAAACACAAGAGTAAAGGCCTTGAAAGCAAGGCGTAAAGAAGGATGAACCACCCCTCAACCCTTATTGGCCTTAAACCACAAGTTTCAGCCCAAAAATACAAAATTTATATAGCTCAAAAACAGTGGGAAAATAGTAGGAAAAAGAGTAAATAAAGCAAGTAAAGAAGCAAAACTTTATACCTCTTGAAGAGGAGAACCAATTCTAGGCAACAAATCAAGGCAAACACGCCCTCAAAAGCGCAAATAAGGCTCAAAAAGTACCTCAATTCAAAGATGGAGAGGTTTGGTTAAAAGTGTATAGGTTAAAGCTTGTAAAAAGTTAAGAAATTTCAAGAGAGATTGAGAATTTTTGCTGTAAAAATTCCAACCTTAAAAATGGAAAGGGAGGCCTCTTATATATAGAAAACCAAGTAACTCGCTCAGAAATATCAATACATACACGTGTAGGAAGGTGCATGCATCTGTGCTAACAGCTGGCACAGCTAGCAGAAAAATATCTGTAAAACACATTGGTGGCCGGCAGGCTACTAATGGTGGCCGGCAAGCCACATCAGTGGCCGACAACCAGAAGCAATGGTTGGCAGCCCATAGCAGTGGCCGGTAGTCCACAAAAGGTTGCAGGTTTGAAAATCCAAGGTTTTGGTCCAAAATTAAGGTAACAGGGGTGCAAGGTTTAAAGGCTCAAAGCTGTGGCATTCCGCTGAGGACTTCGAGCACTTGACAAGCATATACACTCATCATTGGGTGTGCAAGCGGTGACGTCCAAGTCGTAAGGGCGGTAAAAAATGGGATGTCTACACCTGTGGATGAAGGCTAATTGCTTGAATTGAAATAATTTGAGTAATGTACATATGAGATCACTCTTTTAAGTGGCACATATTCAAACACTTTTTAAAACAAATATGAATCAAAGTGTTCCAATTTTTACAAATTAGTCTATACTTGTGTGCGCATCACATAGTAAGGTTAGCCTAATAATCGAAACAAGAGTATATAATGTAAATAAGAATCACATTATGATTAGTAGAGGCCAATCTTTGATCGGGCGAGTGGGGTGCTAAATTCATGACCTTCCCCTCTCGTACCTAAGTTCCCGAGCCAAGACAGTCTTGGTGATGACGAACACATGGCCTTTGACACGAGTCATGGGTTTCTTAAATTTTTCAAAAATATTTAGGTGACGACTCTGTATCTGGTAAAGCATTCCATTTTTGGCACTTTGATTCACAATCAATTTTCCAAAAGAATTGTCGGATTTGGACCCATTTGTGTTTATCTATTTCACATTGCACTTGTGGAATCAGATTCAGAACCATGGGAGTCTAAACTGTAGGTCTAGTCGTATCCGAAAGGAGCACGAAAAGTCGAGTTACAAGCATTAAATTGGAGATCTTTAATTCCATTATGAATAAAGTAAATTCCAAATTACAATGGTCGAAATGCAAGTTATTGAACTTTGCAGGCAGGGGGATTTTGGTTAAACATGTCTTACAATCCATCCCTGTGTACTTAATGTCTGTTTTTTACATGCCTGATTCTTTTCTGAATCAAATTACAGCTATCATTTGCCACATTCTTTAGGCTTCATTCAAGGGTAAGGGGATATCATGGAAAAAATAGACATTTATATGTTTCCCGAAAGAATGGGGCTATAGACGCGCCCGAACGTCCCGGGAAAATCCCGTTTTGTTCATTGGGCTTGCTACAGTTCGGACTCAATGTCACGGTTCTAAATCTAATCTCACAAAGTGCAATGCAAGATCGATAAATCACCAAAGAGTCCAAATCCGGCAAATCGTTTTGGAAAACTGATTTTTAGAAAGAAGTGCTAAACATGGACTGCTTTGCCAGATACAGAGTCGCCACCTAAATATTTTATTTTTGAAAAATTTAGGAAACCCTGACTCGTGCCTAAGGCCACGTGTCCGTCATCACCAAAGTTGCCTCGGCTCGGGAACTTGGGTACAATTGGGGAAGGTCATTTCATGAGCACCCCCGCTCGCCCGATCAAAGATCGGCCACTACTAAGCATGATATCTTGTTTTTGAAAACACATGTGCTCGTATTCCGGTTATTAACCTAGAATTACTATGTGATCCGCACAGCATACAAGTATAGACTAGATTGCCTAAGTTGGAACAAAGCATCGCATATCCGTTTGTTTTGAAAATGGATTGAAGTTTGCTACTCGCAAGTAGGCTAAAACACGGGTTTCAACAAATTATTCCAATTCAAGCAACAACCTTCACCCACAAGCATTCAAGCAGTTATATCACATAAACACATAGCCTCATGGTAAGCATGCTATCATAGTAGTCACTCACACGCATGCAAGGATGCTAAAGCATAAACACTTACCGAGTACTCCGAGCCAAAGAAAGAAACTAATTAGAAAACATGCATGAATCCTAACTATGCTGAGATGCCTAATGCAACATATGCAAGAATGCAACTAAGATAGGCTCGGCTATTCTAAGATGGCATATGAGATGCTACAGGTAACATGTATTCAACTTGGAATTGAAATACGATGTAGTTAGTATGATTCGCCGAGCCTGGTGCATGCAAAACAGATGAATGAATGCAAACATGCGAACATATAGATGCTAATTGAAATATGTCCTAAAACTAACCATCATAAGCTGGTAAATAAAAGGGAGAAAGACGTGAGGTTGGAAGACATGCATCACACACACGCACACTTATTACAAAGTTCGCCCTCTCGCGGAGGGTCCGAATAAATAATACAGAACCAACTAGCTAATCTAAACTAATTAAACTAGTTATTACACAACCGAAATGAATAACGAATTATAGCTAAATATTACACAACATTAACAAATTAAACTAAGGAAGTAAATAAATTAGCATGCAAGCTACATGAAATGGACTGCCTCGGCTCTATTCCGAATGATAAAGGATGCATGCATGCTCGAGTCGCTTTGTCGGGAAATCCATTGCGATGTCTCAACTCGCCTTTCTTTGCAATTGAACTCAGAAACTTGCACAAAGCTCCAAGGAGATGAAACTCCACCTTGGGAATCTAGAGGAAGGCTACCGACCAACTATAGGCATTGAAGACCACCTACCGACCACCCTTGGTGGTGAAAACCAGAAAAGGTGGTCGGCTTGCCAGAAAACCTGGTTGACCGGCCAGTTTCTTCTCTTGGTTTCTGTATTTTCTGCAACAAAGGCAAGAGAGAGAGAAGGCAAAGTATTTTCAACATATGTGTGCCCGACCACTCTCCCCGTCATTGTATAAGCTCTAGGGAGTGTAGTCCTCGATCCTCGTGCCATCAATCACGCATCCCGATGCATGATGGCCGAGGAGTCGAATTGCACGACTCAATGTGAAATGAATGTACATGTAAACACCTAAAGCCAACAACTCTATCATGGATAGTCAAGAGTGTCGGTGACCAAGAATCGAGGCACGTTTCGTCACTTTGAGTACAAAACGTCCCTCGTTTCTCGTGTTTGGACTAAACCCTACTCCAAACATAATGCAACAAACAATGTATGGACAAATGCAATTCTAGCATGCGATCTAAATGCAATGCAACTAAGTGATGCGAAGATGCACGGAATGGCATGCAAACGTGCAAATGGCATACATAATGCTATGAACTAATCAATGGCATACTCAATGCACATGGATTATATGGCATGCATACACAATGCATTAACATACGTAGTGTTATGAACGAGGCATACACAATGCAATGATCAAACATGCGATAACATGGACTATAGGGCATACGCAAAGCAAGATGGCCTTAGACCAAGATGGATGGGCCTCGGCCACACCCAAATCAGTGGCCAATATGATGAAAATGAGGCAACAAGGTACATGCAAACATGCACAAATGCAAGGGACCAAACCTAAAGAACAAAATGCAACTCTACCAAAGCATGACAAGGATGAAATATAGCATACAATGACACATGTTCCAGCTCTAAAATGACATGCAAGATGGTCCCGAATCATGCAAACAACTCACCCGATGCATGTTAGATGGCACAATTACTGAAACTAGTGAAGTGCATTACACTAGAGGTATGCAAAGCGATGTCCAAATGACCAAACCAATCCCAAACAGTCCCTATGCAGACCCAAAACAGTGGCAAAATGGACTAAAATGATGGCTTGCAATGCACAAAAATGAAGCTCATACAATAGCCCAAAAATGAGGCATACAAGCACAACTCTCAAACGCATTTAAAGAGTGGAAAACATGGGAATATGGCACAAGTATGAGCTCTGAAATAACATGTTCAATAATGCCAAAACATGAAAACAACTCAAGTTAAGCATGCGAGAGGCTTCAAAACTCGAAGCTAGGCAAGGGTATTACACTACAAGCATGCATGGCAAGCATCATTCGACCATGGGACCTTAAAACAGAGCTAAGGCAGCCCAAGTCATGAATAAAATCAATTTAGAATATGGCCAAAATATGCTGGAAACAATGGCCAAAACAACATGCAATGGAAGCTAGTGAACATGGTTTACACTACAAGCATATGAAGCATTCGAGAGGCCACTAAACCAGAAAAAGTCAGAGACATGACATGCCAAATAAAGCCCAAAAACCCACTGAAACATGATCAATGCATGCAAGAATGTCATGCTCCTTTGATAGGCTATAAGAGGGGTTATTCTACACATGCAAGAGACACACCCAAGGTGACAAAACCAACTCTGGAAAGAGCCTAGGCAGGCCCTAAAAGTCACTGAAAAGGGCCTGAAACAAGGCTTGGAGGTGTGCAAATATAGGCTCCTTGGAAAGGCCAAAAATGTAAACAAACAAGGCCAAAAGAGAGAGGGTCACCCCTCTCTGATTTTGGCCCTCAAAATAGCATGCCAACCACTGAAAATCCGCTGGATTTCAGTGGCTAAAAAGCCAAGCAAAGGTCAACACAAAGGCCTTAAGTCATGGCTCAAAACAAGACAAAAACAAGACAAAAAGAAGCATGCAAGAGGGTAGATGACCTCCAACAGGAAAATGGCCTTAAACAAACATCAAAAGGACCTCAAAACAAGACTTTTTTCAGTTGACAACAAAGCTCAAATATGCATGCAAATAAGGCTAAGAGATGGATCAAAATAAAGCTTAAAAGAGGGAAAAAGTGTGTTACCGTTGTAGCTCAGCAAGACAGCAACTTCTGGACCCAAAGACCAGCTTTTGAGACCTCTCAAGACCCTCCAAGAACTCAGTAAAAATGGTGGAGGTGCTAGACTATGAGGTGTGGTGCAAAGGGTTAAGAACCATGCACACTATGAGCCAAAATGGAGAGATATAGAGGGAGATATATATTTTGCCTTGAGCCAAAAATCTGAACCTGTGCCAAGGAAGAGGAGGGCCTCTCTTATAGAGGAGCAAAGGTTCAAGCTTCTTGAGGAAGCTAGAGCAAAGGTTCAAGCTTCCTTAAGAAGCTAGAGCAAAGGGTTCAAGCTTCCTTAAGAAGCTAAAGCAAGGGTTCAAGCTTCCTCAAGAAGCTTGGGCAAAGGTCCAAGCTTCCTTAAGAAGCTAAAGCAAGGGTGCAAATCCTCCATACATGTGTATGGAAGATCCAGTCAATGCCTTCCAGCTGGCACAGCTAGCAACAACTCACAGAGACAAAACTAGAGGGAGCAGGCCGACCAGTTCAGGTGGTCGGCCGACCACTTCAAAAGGGTCAAACCAATGAAGGGTGGTCGGCAGCCCCATTTGATGGTCTCCACATTGAATGCAAGCTAGTGGTATGGTAGGAGACCAGTAAATGTGGCTCAAAGACCAAAGAGACCAGCTTCTTAACAAGAAAATCGGCTGGCGAAAGAAAAATGGTCTCCAAGGAGAAAATGTGGTCTCCCACCCTTGTACCACCTCCCAAACAATGAAAACAAGGTCCATGCCAAAAATGAACCAAGACGGATGCAAAACGAGGGTTCGGGGGTCAAAACGCGCAGCCGAGTGCCCCGAAAACAGGCTGCTAAGCAACGAAAGTGGCATGCGACCACAAAGGTGGTCTCCTGGGCCACAGTGTCCCTCCAGAGAGAGGAAGCAAGGTGTGTGCCAAAAACCATGCCAAATGGAGAATGTTAAGCGGTCCTGAACCGAGGCGCGCGGCCGACGGCTCCGAAAATTGAAAACTGGTCTCCAAACGGGAAGAGTGGCGTATGACCACGAAAAGTAGCCTACGGCCACTGAAAGATGGTATACGAGACCTCTCTCTCCCTTCGGGAAGAGAAAACAAGACCTGGTTCGCAAATCGAGGCAAAGCAATAAAAGGGTCCCGAGGTCCGGGGGTAAGGACCTCAGCCGAAACTCCGAAACCTCAGAATGAGCACAACATGCGCAGTCACCGAGCGCTCAATTGATGACGTCTGAGTCTTAAGGTCGGTCAAAAATGGGGTGTTTACAGGGGCGGTTTGGGATTTAGAGATCTCAAGTGTTTCAATCAAGCTTTATTAGCACAACAGGCCTGGCGAGTTTTGTCCTCTCTGTCACGACCCAAACCCGTCCCTAAGAGTTTAGCATCGTAACCGGCCAGTAATTCGTGATTACCAAAAGCCTGCTTAACAGTAATAACAATTGTACAATAAGAGAGGCCGGCGAAAGCCTGTAAATATTAAAATATGATGTCCAAAGAGCTGTGAGGACTTAAATGCACAAACAACTTATATATATATACCAATACAGACATAAGTCCAAGTCCATATTCAATATGTATGTAAAAATTGAAGTCCAAACACGTCTAAGTACAAAATAAAAGACATGTTGAGGAATTAAATCTCAAAGCCAAAACATCTTATGAAACATTCGCTTGACTCCATATGGCATTCATTCAAAAGATTTGGGTTTAGACCACCCAAAACAAAGCCTTGACAATAACAGTTTGGAACCTCGTGGTGAGGCACAGTAGGTTGGCTTGACAAAATGAAATTAGGTTGACGCCGCTAACTTTGCTCCGGTGCCTGACCACCTACATATATACAATAAACTGTGAGCTAAAGCCCAGTGAATAACGAATGTGTAAAGAGGTTAAGAATGAATGTCCTTTCAGTAATTAAAACAGTCAATTGCATCTGTAGATCAGTTATTCAATCAGTGTCTTATATTTCATGTCATATCAGTCATTTAGAAATCATAGCAGTCATACATGGTACATCCAATAGCAGAGCAGTACAATAGGTCTTAATAGACCGAACAGTCAATTGATAGCCATCAAAACAGTAAACAGTAGTAGTTCCAAACATTGGAACTGACAGAGATCTCTATAACAGTAGCAGTAACGGTAACAGTAGTAGTAGCAGTAACAGTCAGTTGCTATGGATGCCACGAGTACAGTTCATAAATTAGGACAAACATTCATTCAGTAAACAATATCATTTCAGAAAGCAGTACAATTAATCATTCAGAAAATAATAATAATTGAACATAACTTTACAACATTGTTACTCACAGATGGCTCCACTAGTGGATCAGATAATACAAACAATTCAGATAGATCAAGCGAACGATAGTGCGTGACCTACACAAACCCATAACATATACACATCGAAACACAAAATCAATTCTTTGATAAAGCTTGACTTTTCTTGTCTTTTTTTCTGTCTAAGTAGTTTGAGATTCTACTACATGTATTCTTCCTTTATTCAAATGAATCGGATTCTTATTTCACATATCCTTTCATTACTAAATCATTCTTTTCTGAATAAACCAATTCTTACTTGGCTTCTTAGTCAAGAACTACTAAGTTAATGACTTATTCTTTTAATCAACTAATTAATGTTGATTGTTAGCTTATTAATCTTTATTGAGCCATAAATCATGTCTAGAATGCTTTGGAAAGAGATGGGAATAAAAATGTGAACTAAATGCAATTTTTCAAAATATGCTGAAAATAGGGTCTTCGCTCGAGTGCCACTTTAGTCGCTCGAGCGGACTGTAAAATTTTGAAAAACTTCTGGGAGCTCGATTTTCACGCTCGAGCGAGACTTTCCTCGCTCGAGCGAACAGTGTGAATTCTGCAATTTTCAGAATTGTGATTGAAGTCCAAGTTTGATATTCAAAGCCTCAAAAGTTGTATTTTTGGTACACAAATATGGAAAACCATTGTATAATTTAGTAAACACTCTCAATTAGAAACCATTTATTCAAAATCATGCTCCAATTGTCCAATTTTAGTTTAACTCATTTTCTTTATATCAAACCCACTATTTTAAAATATGAATTAGACTTTCCAAACTCTTAAAATTACATTACATGCATGGATTAAAAATCTAATTATAAAATCAAAACTTTAGGATTAATTCCAAATTTCCATAAACTTGATTTTCTTAAAACATTTCCTTTATCTCTTCAAAATATGAACTTGAATGGCTCAATTCCCTTAAAAACTCACGTATCACAAGAAAATACTACAAAATCAAATCAAAAACAATTAATTTTCCAAATTAATTTCCACAACTATGAGTCTACTTAATTTCTTACAAAATCCATGAAACTAATTTCATAACTTTCTTAATTTATGATGCATGTACAATTAGAATATCAAAATTGTAGAATTTGTTCATGCATGTAGGAACTAGACTCAAACTCATGTAAAATATTCAAAAGCAAATCCAAAATAATTAGCTTCCTTCATCATGAACATGCATGTAACTCATTTTATGTTTAAAACCCAATTTCATCCTAATTCCATGAATTTTAATCTCAAATCTCAAGTATTATAGGATGATTCTACAAAATCAAGCCAAAGATAATTAATTTCTAAATTAACTTTCATAAACTTGATCTTAGCCCCAATTCATCATTTTCTTGTTAATTTCCTTCTAATCCCATAAAATTGATTTCTAACTCTTTTATATTCTTCTTAAACTATGAAATTGAAATTATAAAACTCTTAGAAAAGTATTTACATGTGTGAAATTATAATCAAAATCAAACCATCCACATGAAAATCCCTTTAATTCAAAATTAAGCTCAAAATGTTCATGAATTTATAATTTACCAAAACTTATTCTTCTTATACCCAAACATGAAATTAATTCTTCAAATCTCTTAAAAATTCATTGATGCATGTAAAGATGAAGTCCATATTCATGAGGAATAACACAAATTAAACTCGCTTGATAAATTTTCCAAATTAATTTCTTAGTTCTTGACTTAATTCTTTTCTTTTCATTATATGTAGATTTACATACAATTGAATTATATTTGTTCTTGATTTGAGATGCAATGGAGGATTTACTACAAGATTGGAGTTAGAAATCTTACCTAGAGTTATTGAATGATTGAAGCTCTTCACAAGTTCTTGAGTCTCCTTTGTTTTCTTTATTTCTCATTTGCTTTCTTAGTTGTTCATCTTGCATTCACACTCTCCAGCAAACTCTTTTCCAGGTGAGCTCTCTCTCTCTCTCTCTCTCTCTCGGTTTTCTTTCTTTTTTTTCTTTTTTTTTTTTCTTTTCTTTTTGACTTCTTAGACTTAATGGTGTACTCTACTCTTCAATTCATCACACACATATTATTCACATCTCCTATTTTTGACCTCATAACACGTGCACACATACACTCTTGTAACACTTCCAGCACAACACATGCACACACCCACAGAAGTTTCTTTGCACACCCACACCCACATACATTCTTAATCCTAGATTCAATTTATGTTTAGGATTTATTTAATTAAGCAACACTTAGTCTTAATAAATTTCAATTAGCACATCCTTAAATTAATTATGACTAATCATAAATCCCACATAATTTAATCAGTCTAATTTGACTTCCATCAAGGCCCAATTAATTTTATTTAATTTATCATTCTGAATCAAATTTTTAATTAAACTCCCAAAAGGCTTCAGATATCAAATTGAACTTATTTCCATCATTAATTTTGGCTTTTCACATTATTATAGCCTTCAATTTCTGATTGACTCAAGGTTTCTGTCAATAAATTACATATTCAATTGAACACCTCGTAAATAAATTTAATTCATAATAATCTTAATTCTCAATCCTCATAACTTAATTAACTCCAATTCGGACCTAATTAATCAAATCTCATTTTATAAATCCGAATCGAATATTTAATTAAACTCTCATATGATCCAATACTCGAAATTAAAATAATTCAATTCACCATCTATACTCTCTTGAGCCATGTTGGCATTCAATTTCTAATTTCAAAATAAATCCTCAATAGAATCATATATGAATCAAACTAAATAATTCTTATGACCCCAAATTAAATTAGAACACTGGGCAATTAAAATTCAAATCTCCTTAATTAATTAAGTGCTAATTATTATATGCAGTGGGGTCGTCACACTCTCCTAATTTACTACTCTCTAAAGTTCTGCTCGGTAAATATTGTAAGTGAAGTCCCTTTCTTGACACCAAACAATCTATTTCATCATCATGGGGATAGCGTAGTATTTTATGGAGACGAACATTGTTAAGTCCAGGGCTTCAGTGGGTAGTTGGGAACGGACATTGTATTAATCCATTTGAGGATCAGTTGATTCCAACGGTTTTAAATCCTTGTAAGGGAAGAGGCTGGAGTAGCATCTTCTCCCGTAATGAGAGTTGAACACTTTGTTGATCCAGCACATCATTCTTAGCGAGTGGATTTATTGAGTTCGTGTTAATCATATTATTTAATTTTGATGATGTCTAAAATACTATTTGCAAAAATTTGGATATTTTAATATACATATTATTTGACACAAAATATTATTTTTTTAAATATATATTGTATGATACATTTGTTAAATATTATTTAAATAAATATATTTTTTTTACTATTCACCTTTTGAAAAATTAGGCTGATCACTAGTCATCTTTTGACAAATTTAATATACTCACATGGGATGGTTGACATATTTAAAATCTATATAGCAATCACAAAAATATTTGATTTGTGTAACATACTCAAATGGTGTTTGATAGCAAATCAGACTTTTTATTCAAATATACATACATTACTTGTATGTTGTTTATAATATATTATTTATAAGTTTGGGGGTGCGGACGGTGCCATGTGATGTATTTTTTACATACATATATATATATATATATATTGATATAATAATAAAAAAAAAGTCCTCAAGTTTGAACTTGTGTGGTGTATTAGTAATAAATATATATATATAGTCAAAATCTTGAAATTGATATACTATAATGATTGCAGGAGAAGACTTATTTAATTTTTTATTGAAAACAAATTCTTGAAAATGTTTTGCCTGCAGAATGAAAAAGAAAAAATTGTAAGTTGGTTTGAATTTGCTTGCAAAAAGAAAAAGAAAAAGTTACAAAATAGACAAAATTTCATGTTGTTTTTTACTTCAAAGAACTCATAATGATGGAGCAAAATCATTTGCTTATTTGAATTCAAAGATGTGATAATTGTATTATATTATTCAAATTGCCTACAAATCGGTGGCTTCATGTTTGAATTTTGTATCATGTCACACACACACACACACACACACACACACATATATTATAATAAAACAAGAAGAAAAGAATGAAGCAAATCATTTGCTTGTTTGAAAGTTGTGATTTTTGTATCAAATTATCTACAAAAGCGATGGCTCCATATTTGACAAAACAAAAAAGGAAAAGAAAATTATCATTTGCTGTCTATTTGAATCAAAGAACATGCCATGTAATCCATGACGTCAGCAAGGAGCGTCCTATCTCCAACGGGTAGATTTTTTGGTATAAATAAAAGTGTTGTGTGTGGAGAAAAATCAAGAACTTGAAGATAAAAAATTTTTGTGTGCTCCAAAATTTTGAGTATATTGTATTATGCTCTTTCACTTTCAGATCTAAGTTAGCCTTTGTTCTTACACTTTCATATCTACTCTTTGTGAGAGAATTATTGTAAAAGAGGGAATAAGTACCACTTATTTTTATTCATTATTTTTGTGAGAGATTTTTGTAACGGTGAGGCGTTTATTGTTGAGTGAGGCTCAATAGATAAGAGTAAGTCCTATGCAAAATCCACAAGCTTGGTGAAGACTTGGTGGTGTATTAATTCATTTTGCTAGTAAAGAAATTCTCAAAGAGGTTCCTTCGGGGGTGGACGTAGGCCTGGCGTGCCGAACCACTATAAATCTCAATGTTTGATTTTCTCTCCCTATCTCTCTTATTTTTTATATTGATAATTATTATTCTATTTTTTATTTGTTAAAATTCTCGAATATTGTGGTTATAAATTTTAATATTGTAAAATTTTTTTAAAAACCCAATTCACCCCTCATTTTAGGTTGCCTACCTGGGATAACAATTGGTATCAAAACCTAGACTGTAGTTTATGTGACGTAACCGTCTTAGAATAGATCATGGCAACCCCCAATTATTCCTTACCTGAGGGACAAGCATCCAATAGGCCATCACTATTTAGCGACACAAATTTTAGCTATTAGAAAACTAGGATGACCATACATGTTCAATCTAATGATTATGAATGCTGGAAAATTATTTGCAATGGTCCAAAAATTCCTACCAAAACCGTAGATGGACTTAGGGTACCAAAACCTGAAGATGAGTGGAATGAATCAGATACTAGAATGGCCCAAATTAATGTCAAAGCCACAAACATGTTGTACTGCGCCTTAGATGCCAACGAGTTCAACAGAATTTCCACATGTAAAACTGCAAAAGAAATTTGGGATAAACTCATAGTGACTCATGAGGGAACCGAACAAGTTAAAGAATCTAGAGTCAGTTTGTTAGTCCATAATTAGGAACTCTTTAAAATGAAGCATGATGAAACTATTTCTCAAATGTTTATTCGCTTTACTGATATTATTAATGGTTTAACTTCTTTTGGAAAAATATATACTAATGCTAAAATTATAAGAAAAGTGCTTAAGTCATTACCAAAAAGTTGGGAGACAAAAGTCATTGCCATTACTAGGGGTGGGCGTGGATCGGTTGCGGCCACGGAACCTTCAATCCGCCATCCGTCCGCCAGATTGGCGGATTGGAGAAAATCAATCTGCATCCGTCCGCCAATTCGGCGGATGTGGATTGAGCGGATTGACGGTTTGGCGGATGGATGCGAATCGGTTTGGCGGTTTGAAATTTTATAAATTTTCAACATAGTTCAAGTTGTGCACTTCCTCAAAAAAAAAAATTAAAAAAAAAATATTACAGTCAATGACTTAAAAAAGTATTACAATTACCGCATGCCTCATTCAAAGAAAGAAAGTTTGAAACTTTAGAATATCATAATCATTGTATACCTCATCCACATATTACAATCACAGCATGCCTCATCCACATAAAATATTACAATTTGTGGTTCTTAAAATATAAAAATAATTCAAACCACCAAAACCATGAACAGAGTAATAGTAGGGATTGTATGTCTCTGTATTGTTACATTTATATATGTTTTTGAAAACAAAAACCAACTAGCATATATCATATTTTCTATTTATTACTTTTAGAGTTAGATTTAAAAACCAAAAAATATAAATAAATAATACGTTTATTTTTTTCAATTCAAAAAATATATTCTAGTTGAAAACTTTTTTTCAACAGAATATTTAAACTCTTTTTCAATTGAAAACACAAACAAAATATTTAAACAAATTAAAAATACAAAGTCTTATAAATTACTAAGGGTGCTCGCGGTTTGGCAGTTCGGTTGCGACCAAAGAAACATCAAATCCGCCATCCGTCTGCCAAATTGGCGGATTGGAGAAAATCAATCCGCAACCGTCTGCTCGTCATCACGCATCCGTCCAAAATGCGGCGGATCGGTTCGGTTCGGTCGGTTTTGGCGGATCGGTATATCCGCTGCTCACCCCTAGCCATTACCGAAGCCAAGGATTTATCAAAGTTAAGTCTAGATGAGTTAATGGGATCTCTCTTAACTCATGAGCTCATAATGTAAGAAGGAAAAGAAGAGAAGGAAAATAACAAGAAGAAATGAATAGCCGTCAAATCCACCTTGAAACATCAAGAGGATGAGGAAGATGATTCGAATGATGATGAGGAAATGGCATTCATCACTAGGAAGTTCAAAAGGTTTGTGCAAAAGAAACAAGGTGTGTGAAAATTTTTCAGAAAAGATTTCAATAATAGGGATTTTCAAAAGGGAGAAAATCACAAAAAAATTGAAGTTACCTGCTACGAATGCAATAAACCTGGACACTACAAATCAAAATGTCCAGAACTTAAGAAACAATTCAAGAAGGACAAGAAGAAAGCCATGATTGCAGCATGGGGAGAAAATGGTGATGAAAGCGACTCAGAAACTGAAGTTTGCAAAAATGAGGTTGCTACCTATGCTTAATGGCACTTGGAAACAAAGATGAGGTAAATGACGAATCTTTTACGTTTAATGAATTACAATCAACTTTTGATGAATTACATGCTGAATTTATGAAACTTAGGTTGAAAAGTAACTGTCAAAAGAAAGTGATTTCAAATTTATCAAAAGAAAATGAATCCTTAACTTCCAAAATAAATGATTTAGAAAATGAAACCATGAAAATGGAAAAAGAAAATGATATTTTAATTCGAAAAGAGTCTTCAATTTCTGAGAAAACATTAGTTGTATTGCAAGAAGAAAATGAGTCATTAAAAAAGGAACAAATTGTTTTGAAAGAAAATATCGAAGACTAGAAAAATATTCTTTCCAAATTTACTCAAGGTATAGAGACTTTACATAAAATTCTTAAAAATCAAAATCGTACTTTTGGTAGAGCTGGAATTGGATATAAACATTTTTCAAAAGTAAAAACTGTCAAAAATGGTTTTGTGCATGCATCTTCTAATCACTCTCATCTCACATGTCATTTTTGTGGTACAAAATGTCATATTTCACCTTCATGTCCTGTTAAAAGAAATCATTTTACTAAAATAAAAAAGATGTGGGTTCCTAAGGACATTTCAAGAGTATCAAATTCTAACTTTTATGGACCCAAGAAAATATGAGTACCAATAGAAAAATTAAATTTTTGTAGGTATGTTTCAAGACAAAATCCAGTAACGATAGATGGTATCTCGACAGTGCATGTTCGAGGCACATGACCGGAAATAAAGCTATGTTCGCCACACTCCAACCGAAGGACGGCGGATATGTAACTTTCGGCAACAATAGTAAGGGTAAAATCATAGGTGTAGGTAGTATCGGTAAAAATCCTTCTCCTATTATTGAAAATGTTTTACTTGTTGAAGGTTTAAAACATAACTTGCTTAGTATTAGTCAATTATGTGATAAAGGTTATAGAGTTAGTTTTTAGAAAACTCATTGCACTATTGAGAACACCCTAGAAAACAGAACTTTATTTGTGAGTTATAGACATGAGAATGTATATGTGTTTGATTTATATGATTTGTCTTCTCATTTTAACATTAAGTGTTTATCTGCTATAAATGAAAATCGTTGGCTTTAGCATAAAAGATTAGGACAAGCTCATTTTGATTTAATTTCCAAACTTTCAAAAAATGAGTTAGTCATTGGTTTATCAAAAATTATTTTTGAAAAAGATAAACTTTGTGATGCATGTCAATTTGGAAAACAAACTAGAATTTCTTTTAAATCCAAAAATATTATTTCAACTATTAAACCGCTTCAATTCTTGCATATTGTTTTATTCGGACCATCTAGAACATTAAGTTTAGGAGGAAAATTATATGCTCTTATTTGTGTTGATGATTATACTAGATATACATGGGTATTATTTTTAGCACACAAAAATAAAACTTTTTATAATTTCTCAAGACTTTGTAAAAGAATTCAAAATGAAAAAAATATTAATATTTGTAATATTAGAAGTGATCATGGTAGAGAATTTGAAAATGATGATTTTATTATATTTTGTGATGAGTTTGGAATTAATCATAATTTTTCTACCCCTAGAACTCCTCAACAAAATGGTGTAGTTGAAAGAAAAAATAGAACTCTTAAAGAAATGGCTCGTACTATGCTTTGTGAAAATAATTTGCTTAAATATTTTTTGGTGGAAGTCGTTAACACTGCATGCTATGTTATAAACTGAGTCATGATTAGACCTATTCTTAAGAAAACCCCTTATGAACTTTGGAAATGTAGAAAACCTAATATTAGTCACTTACGTGCTTTTGGTTGTAAATGCTTTGTATTTAATAACAATAAAGATAGCTTAGGAAAATTTCATGCTAAATCTGATGAAGCTATATTTATTGGTTATTCTATGTCCAGTAAAGCTTATAAAGTATTCAATAAAAGAACTCTACTTGTTGAAGAATCTGTGCATGTTGTTTTTGATGAATCTAATAACATTATTTCCAAGAATCTTGTAAGTAATGATATTGTAGAAAACCAACCAACATGGAGAGCATTTAAATAAAAGAAAATGAAGAAAATCCACTACGCCAACATGAAGAAGAAATGACAATGGAGAAACTTCAAGAAATATATACTCTTCTAGAAAATGACTCAAATCTACCAAAAGAATGGAAGTATGCTCATGGCCACCCCAAAGACCTCATCATAGGTAATGCAACGGAAGGTATAAAAACTCGTTCCTCTGTTAAAAATGTTTGTGGTAACTTAGTTTTTGTTTCACAAATTGAACCAAAATCGTTTTTAGAAGCTGAAAATGATGAAAACAGGATTTTAGCAATGCAAGAAGAATTAAATCAATTTGAAAAGAATGAAGTTTGGTTTTTAACTCCTCGACCTAAGGATCATCCCGTTATTGGTACAAAATTGTTGGACAATCTTCACTGTATTTAAAAGATTTAATTCTGTTGTGTACAAAACAACAACTAGAATTTAAAAAAATAAAGAAAATGAGAGAATTTGTTTGATTACAAAAATCAAACTCGTAATGATAAATAAATAAATAAAAAACAAATTTTATTTTGTTACAAAAACAAAATTAAAATCTGATTTAAATAAATAACAATAACACAAAAAATTAATTAAATAACTTACTTGATTTAATTTCTTCGAATTATAATCTGATCAAGTCTAGTGTTTGACACTGTGTCCTTAAGACAGATTCGCCCTCTCCACGGTGCTTTCAGAATTTGGACGTCTATCTCCCAGGATAAAATGATCTTATCAACGAATAAAGCAGCATTACAATTTAATCGTTCGTCGAACACAGTAAGTGTTTACACTCTTTCTTTCAGAAATAAAATGCAGCAAAATACAGAGATTTAAAGCAGAGGATGGAGTACGAAAATTGGAGTTGAAATCCAAATGGGGGGCTTAGTCTATTTATAGATGTAAAGGTGGCTCTTGGTTTTGAATTGAACAGGTACCGTACCTGTTCAATTTGAATTAAACAGATGCAAACTGTTTAGGCACTGTTTGGTTTGAAATTCAAACAGATTTAAAGCTGTTGGGTTCAAAAACGGGAAGGGCCCTGTTTGGATGAACAGTAAATCCAAATCAGTTTAATTCTATTTGAAAACGGGAAGGGCCCTGTTTGGATGAACAGTAAATCCAAACCAGTTTAATTTGAATTCTGGATTTTATTTTACCAAAAATAAAATTAAATTCAAATGTTTTTGGCCCAAAAAGATTAGTATTGGGCCGAACAAGCCCAACCATGCACCCGCGCCCAAGCCCAGCCCAGCCCGAACGGACGGCGGCGGCGCGCGCGTGTGTGGTGGTTTTTGGGTCCAATGGGTCTAGCCCATTTTGCCCATAACCTCTCACTCTAAAACACTTGGGTACCCCTTGGGGCACACCCCAAGTACCAAACCCATGCCTTATAAACCCTTTCAAAACCTCCCACCAAATCAATGTGGGACAACCCTTATTCAAATCTTTAAGGAATTTCCACCAAAACTCCATTTCCATGGAGCATACTTTGGCTTCAATTTCCCATTCACTCGGTAATGGTTTTGAGCAACCAAATATACCACGTGAATCACAACGCGGCATAGAACGCGTTACCACTTTGACCCGTGTAAATCGATGCACGGGGCCCACCTAAAAATTAAACCAAACTTGGAAAAAAATTCTGGTTTTATCCAAAATTTTATAACCATTTCCAACAATCCCCCACATGAATGGAATTTGATGACAACGGAAATGCAACAATATGCAGACTTAACGAAAGAGTATAAGTCGAAAATATCTTGCATCAAGTAGGTAGTTTTCGACCTTGAACCTTCCCTAGTAATAACCTATCGGACTTACTGGCTAACCAATGAACGTGATGCATTGAATTGTTCAGCCGTTTGTGTAAGCCAAGATAATAGATTTCACACAAAATATCTTCTCACACATCGTGGTTCTCACTGTTGTGTTCATTTTGGCCTTGAACGCTCCTGGTTTTCATGAGTGTTTCTAGAGAATGTAGCCTCTTTCATTCTCATAGAACCGGCCCCAGTTCAACACTCATATAGGTGATTTTTATTGTGAGTATCTTCTTATACTCGTCTTGATTTTATGCCTTAATCAAGATATAAGTAATCATTAAAAGTAAAGCTTATCCTTATGCCCCTGCAGACAACATATGTTGCAGATATCACTCTCACCATAGGAATGGGTAGGGAATTTTAATCCCTTGGTGATTTCTGGCGAGCCATACATAACTTAGTTGTCCCTTTGAACTTAGTTCTTGGGATCTCCAGTCATATAAGTAGGGTTACCATTATGACGACTCTTATGTAATAGGCTTTAATCCCATCCCCTTCGATGAACTATACACTAGCTCTTTTGTCTAAACCTTTTGTTAACGGATCCGCAATATTCTCTTTAGATTTTATATAATCTATTCAGATTATTCCGTTTGACAACAATTGCCTTACGGTATTATGTCGACGACGAATATGTCGTGACTTACCGTTATACATGTGATTCTGTGCCCTGCCTATTGCAGATTGACTATCACAATTAATGCAAATAGCTGGCACAGGTTTTGGCCACATTGGAATGTCTTCTAAGAAGTGATGAAGCCATTCTGCTTCTTCTCCTGCTTTGTCTAAAGCAATGAACTCGGATTCCATTGTGGATCGTGCGATGCATGTTTGTTTCGTGGATTTTCAAGAAACAGCAGCGCCTCCCAGAGTAAAGACATATCCACTTGTGGATTTTGAATCTTTAGTATCCGATATCCAATTTGCATCACAATAACCTTCAAGTACTGCTGGATATCGAGTAAAGTTCAAACAATGATCACGGGTGAATCTTAGATATCTAAGAACCCGAATGATCGCTTTCCAATGGTGTAACGCCCTCAAAATAATAACATTAAACCCACCAATATAGACATGCTATGATATATATAAAGTTCCACATTCTTTCCATTCATCAGATGTATTACAAGATGTATCACATGTTAACAACAAAAGCAACTGCCCTAAGGGCTTACAGCTTTCCAAGTTAACACTTGGTTACACAAAAGTAGAGTACTAACTCATTTACACATAAAGCCCTTGGCTTGAATTTACATGTAATACAACAAAAAGAAAGACAACCAAAAAGTCTGTCCGCCACTAGCCTTCCAAGCTAAGTCCTTGGAGGTGGCATACTTCCTGTACCTGAAAATGATGTTCCCATATAGGGTGAGCCACAGCCCAGTAGAAATATACTAAACCAATTATGAACAATGCCTAAAAGATTAACAGTTGATAGCTGGTCAACACTTTTACATTCATTCATAATATAACACAGTTCCAAGACACTTAAGTCTATATTTCCTTTCATTTCCATTTCTATCCTTTTTACTTGCCATTTCATAACCTTGGCTCAGAACCTGGCCAATACCACACATGAGACACACACTCATGCCAACACTTTTCACTTCATCAAAGATAAACATACAGTTATATCAATACTTCCAACGACAAGCATATCCGCTATGTCAACACTTCTAGATAAGCATACCCGCTCTATCTACGGAGTTCATCCCCTATCTCCTCCCAATAACATCCGGTTTAGAGGTTCATCCCCTATCTTCCCCTAAACCGTGGAGTACATCCCCTATCTCCTCCAACACAACACAATGCATATAAACAACAATTATATACATCCCAAATCAACACAATTAATTATCCAAATTAATCAATCAATGTAATTAGGACATCCTCCATAATTAACATCACAACCCTTAGGTTCCAATTCCACTAATGTTTCAACATTAATTCCATGTTTATATACCAAACATGCTTCTAGGTTTATCATAGATAAAAACCCCCAACTTTTATAAAATTACACAATGGCCCAAAGTTTCCCAAAATTACACAACAACTTCCAACATATCAAAATGCTAAAATTGAAAGACAAAACTCATAAAGAGGAGTAGGGTATCCCTACCTCAAAGAATGAGCTCCAAAGGAGATGATGCCCAACACCCAACTTGCTCCAAAACTAAATTTGTTCCGATTAAAACGAAGCCCAAGCCACCCTCTATCTTTTTAACAAAGGCCTTAGGGTAGGAAATCACCCTAGGTAGATCAATTCTTAGAGAGAGTGCAAGTGTAGAGAGAGAAGCTCTCAAAATAAGGGTTTGAAGAAGATGAAGTTAAGAAAAAGTGATGTTTAGTTCGGTGCTGCGTTGCTGATATAAACAGGCTCGCTCGAGCGAAGACCCCGTCGCTCGAGCGACCAGACACAAAAACTGGTCTCGCTCGAGCGAAGACACACGCTCGCTCGAGCCAACAGTGCAAATTTTCCGATTTGCACTACGACGCTCGCTCGAGCGAAGACGAACCAGCTCGCTCGAGCGAAGAAACACAACCTTCAGGTCTGAGCCAGACGCAGTCGCTCGCTCGAGCGAATCCACTCTGGCTCGAGCCACCAGACACAAAACCAACCCTCGCTCGAGCGACCAAACCCTCGCTCGAGCGACCAGCCAAAATTCTGGGCAGCAACACTTGGTTTCCAAACACAACCAACCTGTAACAAACCTGCCCAATACATCCTACAACTCAAATACAAAGTAGGAAAGGATGTAAACAAGACAATACTCAACTACCAACATCCACAGACACATGTCCAGATCACTATACAACAAGGGGTAAACCCGGGACCGCTATAACCTCCCCCCCTTAAAGAATTTCGTCCCCGAAATTAAAAACACGTTTTTGAAAAGCAAGTTTTTGAAAAGCAAGTTTTCATTTCTTTTAAACAATGTTATACCACAACATTCCACAATTCGACCCATTCCCGGTCATTCCATCTCTTATCAAGAGGCATTCTACAACATATACATTTCAACATGCATTCTCTTTTCATTTCAACCATTTCCAACACACATGGTTCACAATTCATATCATAAGCAATAATCATGATACAATTCCATTTCTATAATATAGCCAACACATGCAATATTATAATCAACTCCCATAACAAGGTAAGTTCTACAACAAACATGCACCATGTTCCTCAATTTAAGACATTTTATTATACTCTTAAATTTCATTACAATTACACAATTGCAACACTTGATTACACATCAACAAACAAGTCCGGATATTTCTCGCGGACTCCCAACTCACGTTCCCAAGTGGCCTCCTCCACTCCGTGATGTTTCCACAAAACCTTAACCAAAGGGATGGTCTTGCCACGCAGGACTTGATCCCGCCTATCCAAGACCCGAACCGGTCTCTCCTCATACGAGGCATCCTCATCTACCTCTAAGTCGGTCCAATCCAACACATGTGATGGATCCGGCTCATACTTCCGAAGCATACTCACATGAAACACGTCATGAACCCCGGATAACTGTGGCGGCAAAGCTAAACGATAAGCAACCTCGCCAACCCTCTCAAGAATCTCAAAAGGACCAATAAATCGAGGGGATAACTTCCCACTCTTCCCAAACCTCATCAAACCCCGTCTAGGTGATATCTTCAGAAACACATGATCACCTACCTCAAACTCCAATGGTCTCCTCCTACGGTCAGCATAAGATTTCTGACGACTCTGGGCTGTAACAAGCCTCTGGCGGATAAGCTCAACTTTCTCCGTCGTCTCCCTAACCAACTCCGGACCCAACAAAGGTGCGTCACCCACCTCGGCCCAACAAACTGGAGACCTACAAGGTCGGCCATACAAGGCCTCAAATGGTGCCATACCAATGCTAGACTGAAAACTGTTGTTGTAGGCGAACTCTACCAATGGTAAGTGCCTCTCCCACGTCCCACTGAAATCAAGGACACAACCCCGAAGCATATCCTCGAGGATCTGAATAGTACGCTCGGACTGCCCGTCAGTCTGAGGATGATAAGCTGTACTAAAGGTCAACTTAGTACCCAAGGCGCTCTGCAAACTCTGCCACAACCTAGCAGTAAAACGAGGATCTCTATCTGAGACGATCGTCACTGGGACCCCGTGCAACCTCACTACGTCCCGAATATACAAGTCGGCAAGATGATCTATTGAATCTCTCACGCGCATAGGAATGAAGTGCGCCGACTTAGTCAACCGGTCTACAACCACCCAAATAGCATCACTACCCCGCTGAGTCCTCGGAAGACCTA
Source organism: Camellia granthamiana (assembly GCA_036172215.1). Taxonomy (NCBI): domain Eukaryota; kingdom Viridiplantae; phylum Streptophyta; class Magnoliopsida; order Ericales; family Theaceae; genus Camellia; species Camellia granthamiana. The sequence continues at coordinate 9,506,812 of CM069911.1, read as the reverse complement.
CAACGAAGTCCATAGTGACATGCTCCCACTTCCACTCGGCAATAGGCAAGGGTTGTAACAAACCCGCTGGCCTCTGATGCTCGGCCTTCACTTGCTGGCAAGTAAGGCACTTAGACACGAAAACTGCCACATCTCTCTTCATACCCCGCCACCAAAACTGGCGACCCAAATCCCGGTACATCTTAGTACCTCCCGGATGCACCGCAAGGCGCGAATGGTGAAACTCTCGGAGTACTTCCTCTCGGCAAGACTCCGGTACAAACAAACGGTCTCGGTATCTCACACTCAGGTCGGGATACACCGTCAAACCCTTCTCAACCTTCCCACTGGAGATCTTCTCTCTGAGGGATTCCACCTCAAGGTCACCTCTCTGTGCCTCTAACACTCTAGTCACAAGCGTAGGCTGCGCAACAACAGAAAACAAGGCCGCAGCCTCGACGGATTCGCTCAAAAGCAAATCAAACTCTCCAATGGCCCCCAACATCTCCCACTCTCGGATGGCTACACAAGCTACATCACTAATGGATTTCCTGCTAAGGGCATCGGCCACAACATTGGCCTTCCCCGGGTGATAATGCAACTCGAAGTCGTAATCCTCAATGAACTCCATCCACCTCCTCTGCCTCAAATTCAAGTCTTTCTGTGAAAACAGATACTTCAGACTCTTGTGATCCGAGAATACCTCGAATCTCTCACCATAAAGGTAGTGCCTCCAGATTTTCAAGGCAAAGATCACAGCCGCTAACTCTAGATCATGCGTAGGGTAATTCTTCTCGTGAATTTTCAACTGACGTGAGCCATAAGCTACCACTTTCCCCTCTTGCATCAATACACAACCCAAACCCTCTCGTGAGGCATCACAATAGACTGCATAACCCAACCCTCTCTCCGGAATAATCAAGACTGGAGCGGTGGTCAGTCTAACTTTCAACTCCTGGAACGACTTTTCACAAGTCTCACTCCATACAAAGCTGACTCCCCTCCGAGTCAATCTGGTCAACGGTGAAGCTAACCTGGAGAAATCCTTCACAAACCGGCGGTAATACCCAGCTAATCCCAGAAAACTGCGGATCTCAAACACACTCTTAGGCTGTGCCCAATCTTGCACTGCCTCAGTCTTGGATGTATCAACGGACACCCCTTCCCCGGAAACCACATGGCCTAAGAACTTGACTTCTCTTAGCCAAAACTCACACTTCCCAAACTTGGCATACAGCCTATGGGCTCTAAGCAACTCAAGCACCACTCTCAAGTGTTCCTCGTGCTCCTCCTCTGAAGGTGAATAGATAAGAATATCGTCCACAAAGACGACTACAAAACGATCCAAGAATTCCCGGAAAATCCGGTTCATCAAGTCCATAAAGACTGCCGGTGCGTTGGTAAGCCCAAATGGCATTACCAGAAACTCATAATGGCCATACCGCGTACGGAATGCCGTCTTCGGAATATCCTCCTCCCTGACCCTCAACTGGTGGTAACCCGATCTCAAATCTATCTTAGAGAAACAACGGGAACCCTTCAACTGGTCAAACAAATCATCTATACGGGGCATAGGGTACTTATTCTTAACCGTAGCCCGATTCAACTTCCGGTAGTCAATACACAATCTCAAGGCACCATCTTTCTTTTTAGCAAAGAGTGCCGGCGCTCCCCACGGTGAAACACTAGGGCGAACAAAGCCCTTATCTAGCAATTCCTGGAGCTGAACTTTCAACTCAACCAACTCTGCTGGAGCAAAACGGTAAGGTGCCATAGAAATCGGCGCCGTGCCGGGCACTAAATCGATAGAGAACTCAATCTCTCGGTGAGGTGGCAAATCAACAAGGTCCTCGGGAAAAACATCCGAGTACTCACAAACTACCCTCGGCAACACAATCTGAATCTCATCACACTCACCACTCTCAAAGCTAGCAAGTAAACCACTAAGCTCATTCCGCCCTCGCGGACCATACCCCGGTGGTACAATACTACCAACCCGGTCTCCCAAGAAATGGAAATACTCCCCGCTCACAGTACAACAAGTAACCCTCTGGCGGTAGCAATCAATAACAGCTCGGTATGACGATAACCAGTCCATACCCAAAATAACATCAAAGCCCTTCATGGGCATAACTACAAAAGGAAACGGAAGACGATGATCGTCGACCTCAATATCACAACCTCTACATCCGTGTTTCAAGATCAACTCACCCCCAATAGGTGACACAACACAAATAGGAGATGCTAATAGTGCTAACTCCAACTCCAACACAGATGCAAATGCAGCAGATACAAAAGAATGAGATGCACCCGTATCTATCAACACTCTAGCAACCGAGTTGCAAAACAGAAAGGTACCTCTCACTACTGATGGAGCCGGTACAAGATCCTGCGCGGTAACAGCATACACGCGCCCTGTAGGCCCCTGATCCACCTGCTCGCCTCTCGGAGCATAGGACTGCTGCACTGACTGGGACGACGAAGCCCCCGGATTGGCCCTCGAGGCCTGCACAGACTGAGCTGGCTGAAAACCCTGCGTCTGCCTAGAACCAGACGCTCCTGAAGTGGCACTCAACCGCGGGCAAAACCTCTTCAGGTGCCCAGGCTGTCCACACTGATAACACGACAAGGGCTGCCCCCTGCCCGAACTCTGACTCTGCGGTCTAGCTGACGAAGAAGCAGCTCTCTGACCCCCGCCCTTCAGTGGGCAAACTGAAGCCTTGTGACCCGGCTGGCCACACTTGAAACAGGTGAACTCTCCCTGACTGCCCCTCCCGGAGCCTGCACTCGGTACTGGGAAAGTCGACCTAGCCAAACCACCCTGGGACGGCTGAGGGTTATAACCCCTCTGCCTCCTACCATCGCCCTGTCCCTCTTGGCCCCTCTTGGAGCCTCCATGTTTCTCCTCCTCTCCCTCCTGCATCATCAGCTCCATATGAGCTGCAGCATCCACCAAATGCCTATAATCTCGAATGTAAGGTCCACCAACTTTCAACTTGAGATCCCATCTCAACTTCCGCTCAAACTCGTAGCAACGGCGCTCCTCTGTCGCCACAAGTTCAGGTGCGAACCTGGACAAGCTAGTAAATGTAGCCTCAAACTCGGCTACAGTCAAACCCTCCTGCTTAAGCCGGCCGAACTGATCCCTCAGCCTCTCTCTAGCCACAGCAGATAAAAACCTCTCCTGGAAAGCATTCACAAACGCCTCCCAAGTACCACCAACTCGAGCTTTCTCATATTTCCACCATTGACCCGCATCTCCCTTCAGCTGGAAGGATGCCAAGGTCACTTTCAATGCCCCGTCCTCAATGCCTAGCATCTCGAACGTTTTACTCATCTGTTCTAGCCACTCGTCTGCCTTCAGTGGCTCCTTAGGATCCCCAACAAACTCCTCCGGGTTAGACCGGAAGAACTCCCTTTTCAAGAAGGAAGGCCCTGCCTCAGCTGCCTGATTCCCTGCTCTAAGAATACCCAGAGCCCCTGCTATCTCCTGGGCCAAGGCACTCATGGCCTGCTGACCTGCTGGTTCGGCCACATTGGCCTGACCAACCCCCTCCTGAACTGCCGGAATCTCCTCCGGTAATGGCACCTCCTGCCTCCTAGGCCTACCACGCCTACCACCTCTTGCTCGTCCTGACATCCTAATAAAGGTAACACAGAACATTAGCACATTCATAAACGTGCCAAAACTAAACACTCACGTCCTAATGCATGGACAACTGTAATTCATTCCACGTAAGCACATAAACACATAAGCACTTACGAATTTCATTTCCGGATAATGATAGTCCCAAAGCGTTACTAGAGTACCGGTCAGAAACAGCATTGATCAAGTGCTTTTCCAACAAGACTCCCAGAAACCCAAAGATTCAATCAATATCCTAGAAACTAAATCCCATACCCAAATAATCACATAAGCATGTTATTAATTTAAACACATAGCATATGATTCTACACTAAGTCTCTATCAAGCGAGACAAACCCATTGTGATCCTAATCACTTCCCACGTACCCAAAGTATTCGAACCCGGTACGCTCTGATACCAAGTTGTAACGCCCTCAAAATAATAACATTAAACCCACCAATATAGACATGCTATGATATATATAAAGTTCCACATTCTTTCCATTCATCAGATGTATTACAAGATGTATCACATGTTAACAACAAAAGCAACTGCCCTAAGGGCTTACAGCTTTCCAAGTTAACACTTGGTTACACAAAAGTAGAGTACTAACTCATTTACACATAAAGCCCTTAGCTTGAATTTACATGTAATACAACAAAAAGAAAGACAACCAAAAAGTCTGTCCGCCACTAGCCTTCCAAGCTAAGTCCTTGGAGGTGGCATACTTCCTGTACCTGAAAATGATGTTCCCATATAGGGTGAGCCACAGCCCAGTAGAAATATACTAAACCAATTATGAACAATGCCTAAAAGATTAACAGTTGATAGCTGGTCAACACTTTTACATTCATTCATAATATAACACAGTTCCAAGACACTTAAGTCTATATTTCCTTTCATTTCCATTTCTATCCTTTTTACTTGCCATTTCATAACCTTGGCTCAGAACCTGGCCAATACCACACATGAGACACACACTCATGCCAACACTTTTCACTTCATCAAAGATAAACATACAGTTATATCAATACTTCCAACGACAAGCATATCCGCTATGTCAACACTTCTAGATAAGCATACCCGCTCTATCTACGGAGTTCATCCCCTATCTCCTCCCAATAACATCCGGTTTAGAGGTTCATCCCCTATCTTCCCCTAAACCGTGGAGTACATCCCCTATCTCCTCCAACACAACACAATGCATATAAACAACAATTATATACATCCCAAATCAACACAATTAATTATCCAAATTAATCAATCAATGTAATTAGGACATCCTCCATAATTAACATCACAACCCTTAGGTTCCAATTCCACTAATGTTTCAACATTAATTCCATGTTTATATACCAAACATGCTTCTAGGTTTATCATAGATAAAAACCCCCAACTTTTATAAAATTACACAATGGCCCAAAGTTTCCCAAAATTACACAACAACTTCCAACATATCAAAATGCTAAAATTGAAAGACAAAACTCATAAAGAGGAGTAGGGTATCCCTACCTCAAAGAATGAGCTCCAAAGGAGATGATGCCCAACACCCAACTTGCTCCAAAACTAAATTTGTTCCGATTAAAACGAAGCCCAAGCCACCCTCTATCTTTTTAACAAAGGCCTTAGGGTAGGAAATCACCCTAGGTAGATCAATTCTTAGAGAGAGTGCAAGTGTAGAGAGAGAAGCTCTCAAAATAAGGGTTTGAAGAAGATGAAGTTAAGAAAAAGTGATGTTTAGTTCGGTGCTGCGTTGCTGATATAAACAGGCTCGCTCGAGCGAAGACCCCGTCGCTCGAGCGACCAGACACAAAAACTGGTCTCGCTCGAGCGAAGACACACGCTCGCTCGAGCCAACAGTGCAAATTTTCCGATTTGCACTACGACGCTCGCTCGAGCGAAGACGAACCAGCTCGCTCGAGCGAAGAAACACAACCTTCAGGTCTGAGCCAGACGCAGTCGCTCGCTCGAGCGAATCCACTCTGGCTCGAGCCACCAGACACAAAACCAACCCTCGCTCGAGCGACCAAACCCTCGCTCGAGCGACCAGCCAAAATTCTGGGCAGCAACACTTGGTTTCCAAACACAACCAACCTGTAACAAACCTGCCCAATACATCCTACAACTCAAATACAAAGTAGGAAAGGATGTAAACAAGACAATACTCAACTACCAACATCCACAGACACATGTCCGGATCACTATACAACAAGGGGTAAACCCGGGACCGCTATAAATGGTCTTCTCTGGGGTTACTAGTGTACCTACTCAATTTACTAATAGCGTAAGCTATATCAGGACGAGTACAATTCATTAGGTACATTAGGCTTCCAATGATTTGGGAGTATTTTAACTGAGACACTGCATCACCTTTATTTTTTGATAAATAAAGACTGATATCTACAGGTGTTCTAGTTAAATTCAAATCATCCTTGATAAATTTATCAAGTATTTTCTCAATATAATGAGATTGAGATAATGCATATCCGTCAGATGTTTTAGTAATTTTCATTCCTAATATAACATCTGCGACCCCCATATCTTTCATATCAAATCTTTTGTTAAGCATTTGCTTAGTTGATTTGATCATGTTTTGACTGCTTCCAATGATAAGCATGTCATCCACATAAAGACAAACTATGACATATCCTTGGTCAGTGTTTTTAACATAGACGCATTTGTCACATTCGTTTATCTTAAACCCATTAGTAAGCATTGCATGATCAAATTTTTCATGCCATTGCTTAAGTGCTTGTTTTAATCCATAAAGGGATTTTACAAGTCGACAAACTTTCTTTTCTTGCCCTGATACTACAAACCCTTCGGGTTGTTCCATATAGATCTCTTCATTTAGATCACCGTTTAAGAAAGCTGTCTTAACATCCATTTGATGTATTTCTAAATCAAACAACGCTGCTATAGAAATAAGCATGCGAATGGATGTTATTCTTGTCACAGGGGAATATGTGTCAAAATAATCCAGACCTTCCTTTTGTCTGTAACCTTTAACTACAAGTCTTGCTTTATACTTGTCAATTGAACTATCTGCTTTCATTTTTCTCTTGAATATCCATTTATATCCAAGAGGTTAGAACCTGGTGGAAGATCCACCAATTCCCAAGTATGATTTTGCATAATGGATTCAATTTCATTATTAACAGCCTCTTTCCACAAAGGTGCTTCAGGACCTGTCATTGCTGCCTTAAAACTTTGAAGTTCATTTTCTAACAGGTATGTCAGAAAATCTGGACCAAAGGATTTTGATGTTCTCGCTCTCTTACTTCATCTTGGTTCATCATCAATTAAATCCTGTTGGTCGAGACCATTACTAGTCTTTTGTGTTTGATTGTCATTAGTCTCTTGACTTTGTGTACAATCATAAGTTCTTTTCTGTGAACTTAATTCCTGTCCTTTCTTGTAAGGAAAGACATGTTCAAAAAACACAGCATTCCTTGACTCTATAATAGTGTTCACATTTATATCAGGTATTTTTGATTTATAAGTCAGAAACCAATATGCACTACTATTCTGAGCATAACCAATAAACACACAATCTACTGTTTTTGGTCCAATCTTAGTCTTTTTAGGAACAGGAACTTCAACTTTTGCCAAACACCCCCACACTTTAAAATATTTGTAGGAAGGTGGTCGACCTTTCCACAATTCATAAGAAATGCTTTTGGTTTTCTTGTGGGGTATTCTATTAAGAACATAATTAGCAGACAATATTGCTTCCCCCCACAAGTTCTGTGGTAAGCCTGAACTTAGTAACATGGCATTCATCATTTCTTTTAGGGTTCTATTCTTCCTTTCAGCAATTCCATTTTGCTGTGGAGAATAAGGGGCTGTAGTTTGGTGAATAATGCCATGTTGTGCACAAAATCCATTTAAAGGTGCATCATATTCACCACCCCTATCACTTCTAACCATTTTAATGGTTTTACCAAGTTGATTTTCAACTTCTGTTTTGTAGAGTTTAAACATTTCTAAGGCTTCATCTTTACTTCTAAGTAAATAAACATAATAATATCTTGTGCAATCATCAATAAATGTTATGAAATACTTTTTGCCTCCTCTAGTTTGAATAAATTTTAGATCACATACATCAGTATGAATTAATTCTAGAGGTTCAGTTTTTCTTTCAACTAATTTAAATGGAGCCTTAGTTAGTTTCGCTTCTACACAAACTTCACATTTATGATTATGATTAATTTCAAACTTTGGTATATAATCCAAACCAATTAATCTACGCAAAGCATCATAATTTACATGACCTAATCTACCATGCCATAAATTCGACTCAAGAATATAAGCAAAAGATGTGTTATTCTCATTCATAGCAACTTTTGGTACAACTGTCATTACATTTAGCTTAAAGAGACCATCACTCATGTATCCCTTACCAACATACATATCACTCTTTGTTAATACAAATTTATCAGACACAAAGACAAGCCTAAAACCATTTTTACTTAACAAAGAACCAGAAACTAAATTCTTCCGGATGTCAGGTACATGCAGTACGTTGTTGAGGGTCAGTTCTTTTCCTGATGTCATTTTCAAGATCACTTTTCCTTGTCCAGCCACAGTAGAAGTAGAAGAATTTCCCATAAAAAGTTGTTCACCATTTGCAGCCTCTTTGTAGGTAGTGAACATCTTCTTGTCCACACATATGTGACGAGTTGCTCCAGTGTCAACCCACCATTCTTTGGGATTTCCAACCAAGTTAGCCTCAGACACCACAGCAGAGAGGTTGATGTCATTCACCCCGTCAGAGATGTAATCCAATTCTGTCACATTGGCTTGATTGGTGGTCTTCTTACTTGTACTTCCATGATCCTTCTTAGGGCGGCGGCAGTCAGAAGCTCGATGTCCAGTCTTGCCACAGTTATAGCATTTTCCTTTGAATTTCTTGTTGCCATTGTTGTTGCCTTGTTTAGGACCATCTCCAGTAAACTTCCTCTTTTTGTTATGTGGTTTTTGAACTTGTTCAACCACATTAGCCTTGGACTCAATGGGATTTTTTCCATTCCTCTTTTCAGCCTTTCGGTTGTCTTCCTCAATTCTTAATCTTACAATCAACTCATCCATAGTCATCTCTTTGCGTTTATGTTTTAAATAATTTTTGAAATCTTTCCAAGCCGGTGGTAACTTTTCCACCAAAGCAGTGACTTGGAAAGACTCGCTAAGAGACATACCTTCTGAATGAATATCATGCAAAATTATCTGAAAACTTTGAACTTGAGATATTACCGTTTGAGAGTCTACCATAACAAAATCCAGAAATTTGCCAACGACAAATTTCTTCGTGCCGGCATCCTCTGTCTTGTATTTCTTCTCCAAAGAATCCCACAATTCTTTTGCTGACTTCAGAGGACTGTATACATTATACAGTATGTTGTCAAGGCCATTGAGGATGTAGTTTCTGCACAGGAAATCTGAATGTTTCCAAGCATCTACAGCGGCAACAACTTGCCGATCACTTTCACACTCTTTAATTGCTAGAGCCTCTTCATGGAGAAACCGGGCCAAATTAAGAGTTGTAAGATAGAACAGCATCTTCTGCTGCCATCTCTTAAACTCGGTACCATTAAATTTTTCCGATTTTTCTCCATGATTGATTGGTACATGAACATGGTTCTGGATAGGGACCGATGTAGGTGTAACAATAGGAGTACCACTGCCAGATGCAGTTTCAGTTGTAGTAGCCATAATCTCTAATTACAAAAATCAGAAAAATTAAAACACAAATTAATTTTCTAGTTACTAAAACCAGAAAATAAATTATAACACAAAATAATTTTATTTTCCTTGTTACTAAAACGAGAAAAATAAAATACCAAAATAATTTTCTGTAATACCAAATAATATTCTGCAATTGTTAATGACACCAGTATATTACTACTAGTTGTCAAAGAAAAGAGACAGTATATTACTACTATCTGTCAAATAGCATAAATCACTATTTGTTTTTCCAACCAGAATATTATTTTTGAAAACACAGAAAATTAAATACAATGAAGATACCAAAAAGGGTTCTGTCTTAAGATTGTTGGACAATCTTCACTGTATTTAAAAGATTTAATTCTATTGTGTACAAAACAACAACTAGAATTTAAAGAAATAAAGAAAATGAGAGAATTTGTTTGATTACAAAAATCAAACTCGTAATGATAAATAAATAAATAAATAACAGATTTTATTTTGTTACAAAAACAAAATTAAAATCTGATTTAAATAAATAACAATAACACAAAAAATTAATTAAATAACTTACTTGATTTAATTTCTTCGAATTATAATATGATCAAGTCCAGTGTTTGACACTGTGTCCTTAAGACAGATTCGCCCTCTCCACGGTGCTTTCAGAATTTGGATGTCTATCTCCCAGGATAAAATGATCTTATCAACGAATAAAAGCAGCACTAGAATTTAATCGTTCGTCGAACACACTAAGTGTTTACACTCTTTCTTTCAGAAATAAAATGCAGCAAAATGCAGAGATTTAAAGCAGAGGATGGAGTACGAAAATTGGAGTTGAAATCCAAATGGGGGGCTTAGTCTATTTATAGATGTAAAGGTGGCTGTTTAGGCACCTGTGCAATTGGAGTGAACAGGTACTGTACCTGTTCAATTTGAATTAAACAGATACAAACTGTTTAGGCACTGTTTGGTTTGAAATTCAAACAGATTTAAAGCTGTTGGGTTCAAAAACGGGAAGGGCCCTGTTTGGATGAACAGTAAATCCAAATCAGTTTAATTCTGTTTGAAAACGGGAAGGGCCCTGTTTGGATGAACAGTAAATCCAAACCAGTTTAATTTGAATTCTAGATTTTATTTTATCAAAAATAAAATTAAATTCAAATGTTTTTAGCCCAAAAAGATTAGTATTGGGCCAAACAAGCCCAACCACACACCATGCACCCGCGCCCAAGCCCAGCCTAGCCCACCCGGACGGACGGCGGCGGCGCGCGCGCGTGTGTGGTGGTTTTTGGGTCCAATAGGTCTAGCCCATAACCTCTCTCTCTAAAACACTTGGGTACCCCTTGGGACACATCCCAAGTACCAAACCCATGCCTTATAAACCCTTTCAAAACCTCCCACCAAATCAATGCGGGACAACCCTTATTCAAATCTTTAAGGAATTTCCACAAAAACTCCATTTCCATGGAGCATACTTTGGCTTCAATTTCTCATTCACTCGGTAATGGTTTTGAGCAACCAAATATACCACGTGAATCACAACGCGGCATAGAACGCATTACCACTTTGACCCGTGTAAATCGATGCACGGAGCCCACCTAAAAATTAGACCAAACTTGGAAAAAAAATTTGGTTTTATCCAGAATTTTATAACCATTTCCAACAAATGGGTCTTTTGAAATAAAATGGATGAATCCGGAGTTGTTACTAGAAATAAAGCTAGATTAGTAGCTCAAGGTTATAATTAGGAAGAGGGCATTGATTTTGATGAAACTTTTGCACCAGTTGCTAGACTTGAAACTATTAGAATGCTACTTCCTTTTGCATGTTTTAAAGATTTTAAATTATATCAAATGGATGTTAAAAGTGCTTTTTTAAATGGGTATCTTTCGGAGGAAGTTCATATTAAACAACCTCCCAGTTTTGAAAATCATAAATACCTGGACCATATTTTCAAACTTTCAAAAACCTTATACGGCTTAAAACAAACTTCTAGAGCTTGGTATGAAAAATTGAGTAATTTTCTACTTGACAAAGGTTTTTCTAGAGGAAAATTTGATACAACACTTTTTATAAAGATAAAAATAAAAAAGATATGCTAGTTGATCAAATTTACATTGATGATATCATGTTTGGTGCTACTAATGAAAATTTGTGCAAAGAATTTGCTAAAGATATGTAAGGTGAATTTGAAATGAATATGATGGGGAGTTAAATTACTTCCTTGGTCTACAAATTAAACAAACTAATGATGGGATCCATTTAAATCAAACGAAATATATCAAGGATCTACTCAAAAAGTTTAAAATGGAATCATCAAAGTTTGCAGCAACTCCAATGAGCACATCAATAAAAATCGACAAAGATGAGCAAGGTAAACCTGTAGATGAAAAGAAATATCGAGGTATGATTGGTTCCCTACTCTATCTTACTGCAAGTAGACTTGATATAATGTTTAGTGTTTGTATGTGTGCACGTTTTCAATCCGCACCGAAAGAGTCACACATCATCGCAGTCAAAAGTATTTTCAGATATCTTGTTGGCACTTTAAATTTGGGATTATGGTATCCTAAGGGAACCACCTTTGAACTTTTTGGTTACTCAGATGCTGACTTTGCGGGATGTAGACTTCACCGAAAAAGTACTAGTGGCACTTGTCATTTTATTGGGCACTCACTCACTTCTTGGTTTTACAAAAAACAAAACTCAGTGGCTCTGTTAACTGCTGAAGCAAAATACACTACCGCCACTAGGTGTTTTCCACAATTGCTTTGGATGAAACAACTTCAAGATTTTGGACTTCATTATGATCATATTCTTATAAAATGTGACAATACAAGTGCCATTAACCTTTCAAAAAATCCTATTCAGCCCTTACGCACTAAACACATTGAAATAAGGCATCATTTTCTAAGAGATCATATACTCAAATGTGACATTGAACTCGAATTTGTGCCTACAAATCGTCAATTAGTTGACATATTTACCAAGTCTCTAAATGAAGAACAATTTTGTTATATTAGAACTGAACTTGGTATGATGAATACTTCAATATAATGTTTATATTAAATTTTTTTTATAAATAAAAAATAATAATAATAATAATAATAATAATAATAATGATAATAAATAATTAAATAAAATAACTATAGTAATAATAATTATTATTATAAATAATAATAATAAAATTATATACATATATATTCTCTCTCTCTCTCTCTCACACACACACATGCTTTCTCCCTTACTCTCTGTTTTCTCTTTCTCTTGCTCTCTCGCTCTCCCTTTCTTTCTCTCATCCTTAGCCGACCCCATCTTCATCCTCACCATCGTCTACAACCAACTCCACCATCCACAATATCATCCATCACTTTCATCACTACCATCATTCACCCAAATCCCTCACCAATCTACCGAGAACCATCACTACTCTACCCAAATCTGCATCACTCTCATTACCGATTCATCAAGTTCCATCACCGATTTATCAAGATCCGTAACTGATCCATCCAGATCCGTGACTGATCCGTCAAGATCCATTGTCGATCTACAAAAATTTGTCACCGATCTACACAATATTCTCAATTTCTTCCGATCATCAAGATCATCACCGACCAACATGTTAAAATTCTTTTTGCACTGTGTTATATTTTTTTACTTGTTGTATGTGCTCCAAACTTTCTTGGATTTAATAATGACTACTTCTACCTTGACTGAAGAACTTGTTTTAATTTTTATTTTCTCTTTTTATGCTAGTGCACTTGGTGTAGTTGTTTATGGCCAGATCTTAATGGCCCTTGGTATTATAGATTGGTAATTTGTTTCTTCCAATTTATGTAATTTTTAGTGCATTAATTTAGGAGAGACTCATATATTTTGAGATTAACAATTATTATAAAAATAAAAAAAGGAGTCGTTTGTATATTCTGTGCATAATTTTAAGGGGAGTATATATATATATATTTTTCTCCTTATTTGCACCAACAATTTTTTTTTTTTTGCAAAGACAAAATTTATATAAATAAAAAAAATGGGAGGAGAAATGCTTGCAATTTTATTTTAGAAGGAGAAAATATTATTCGATTACATGTAAGTTTTCAAAAGGCTTCACAGATTTTTTCCATTTCACTTCTCTCAACAATTTTTCATGAGCCTCTTTTATACGTCTCTCTCTATTTTCGACTTCTATGAGTCTTGGTATTATAACCGTTGCATAATATTGCACCGCATTCTCCAACTGTGCATTTTTCCTTTTTATCTCTTTCTTCTCCTTACACATATTAACCAGTTGTTGTTTTAACAAGCGCATCTCATCTCTCCATTGCTGATTTTCATGTACTCTTGTTTGTAATCGTTGCGCCATATTGGAAACTGCAATTATTGCCTGAGTACTAAGAGTCATAGTGTTATTAATAGCATCGATATCATTTCGATTACTAATAACACTAGAACCCTCATTTACAAGAATAGCATGAGCCTGCACCACTAGTAACCTCTCATTTGCTTGCATTACAAGCACCTCATGTAGGTCTGAACCATTGATGGCTAAAGTAAAGAATGACATGATTACACAAGAAGCTAAAACAATTTTTTTTTTCTCCAACACTTGATAATTTCGTCTCTTTGCCTATCATCCTTGTCACTTTTTATACACTCCATCGATCTAATACTCGATGCATATTTACTCAAATCGTTTGTTTGTTAACATTTTGTGCGCTCGAGATGCTCCAAAATCCCCACAATGATTTCGACAAGACAGAAGGCCCATTATTTTATTTTTGGCCGCTCAGATTATTTTATCAAATGTGTTTGTTTCATCTCTTCATTTTTTATTTTGATGATGTCAAAGGGGGAGAAAAAATATGATTTTGCTTTTGAAAATTATATGTTGCAAGGTTATCAAATATTTTGTTAATTTTATTTTGTGTCAAATCCATACAAATATTGTCATCATCAAAAAAGGGGAGATTGTTAATCATATTATTTAATTTTGATGATGTGTTACGCCCTCAAAATAATACATAAACCCAACATTTAACAGTTCTATAAACATGATAGATAAGTCACATTCTCATTCATCAGAGTGGATATTACAAAAGGCTATTTCATATAAGTTACAAATGTTTACAAAATAATAAAATGCCCAACAGACTTACATCTTTCCAAGTTGTTACTTGGTTACACAAAAGAAGAGTTCTAACTCTTTTACAAGTAAAGCCCTCGGCTTGGATTTACGTTTAAATACAAATATTGACAAAACATCAAAATGAAGCCTTCAGCACCAAAACCTCACAAGCTATACCCTTGGAGGTGGCATATCACCTGTACCTGAAAATGGTGTCCCAAGTAGGGTGAGCCAAAGCCCAGTAGAGATATGCTAAACCAAATATGAGAAATAACTAAAACATTAGCATTCAACAAATGGTTAACACTTGTAAACCAACTTACACCCATTCCATAGCTCGACAACAATTACATCCACATTTCAATCCACTTCCACTTATTTATCCAAATCAATTTATAGACATGGTTCATTATTTATCCGCGCAATTCAAAATGAGACTACAACTCATATTATCAACACTTCAATCATCAACGTCATTCAAACGTATTTAAGATTTCGGAACTTTCACTCGGGACACTCCGGCCAACTTAATTATCAATGGAGTCCATCCCCTATATCCTCCCAAATAATAGAGTACGTCCACTATCTCCTCCCAAACAATGGAGTACATCCCCTATCTCCTCCCATACAAAGATACATATACAATGTATTTAAACACGTTATCATATACAATGGTTAATTAAAGCACATATTCAATGTGTTAATCCAACCGTCATATTCAATGACATAATTCAGTTGATTAGTTTCAATTTACCTAATAACAACAATCATAGCTATCCTCCACCGATAGCCCAAAACAGTTATCTCTAAATAGGTAAATAAATCTATCAAACAGATAAATTATCACATTTTCTATAGGTGAGTGATTTACCAATTCAACTACACCATTTAATCACAATTTCCTCCAATTTCACAATTTACAAACCAATTTCATATTTCCATATCTTACTTCATTATTTAAACATGTAATTCAATTAATCCCATTTAGGACATTTTTCCATTTTTTTTCTCAAAAATTGCACCCAAGGCCAAATTTCATCAATTAAATATAAGAGGGCCCCAAACTCAAGACCTTTCATACACGATGAACCCAAAATTGGAAAACCCCTCTTTTATAACTTCAAAATCAAACCCTAACTTTGCCTAAAACTCCCAAACACCACCATCTATACAAAATAACCAACATTTATGTTAAAACTCATAATAAGGAGTAGATTATCCCTACCTCAAAGTTAGGAGCTCAAGGGAAAAGAAGAGAGAAACTCAAGATGCTCCAAATCCACTCTTTTTCAAATCAAAGGATAGTCCACGCCAAGCTCTACCTTTTTTACAAAGGGACTAGAGTAGAGAGACCCAAGAATAAGGTGTATTTGTAGAGAGAGAGAGTTTAGAGAGAGAAAGACAGCCGGATTTAGGGTATGAAATGAAAAAGTGATGAAGAATCATGCTGCTGCAATTGATATATTCGAGGCTCGCTCGAGCGAAGGAGTGGTCGCTCGAGCGACCAAACACAACAAAAGGACCTCGCTCGAACGCAAGAAGCGTCGCTCGAGTGAATAATACAAAGCTTCAGGTCTGCAACCCAGACGCACACTTGAGTGCAAAAGTTCTCGCTCGAGCGAAGGAAAACATAACACAGGGGCTTGCTCAAGCGCAAGAAAGCTCGCTCGAGCAAAGAATACCTACCTTCAGGTCCAAAAGAGACGCAGACACACACTGGAGCGCAGGAAGCCTTGCTCAAGCGAAGAGACACACCAAGCAGGGCTCGCTCGAGCGCAAGAAAGCTCACTCGAGTGAAGAAGCAAATGCCCAAGGCTCGCTCGAGTGAAGAAGCCAAAACCTGGGCAGCAACCACTTATTTCAACTCACAACCAACCTGTACCAAACTCACCCAACACACCCTAAAACTCAAATACAATGAATTAAATGATGAAAACAAGATATAAACAACAACATACAACCACGAAACCCGAGTCCGGAATACAATAAATGACAGGGAAAAAGCGGGATCGTTATATGATGTCTAAAATATTATTTGCAAAAATTTGGATTTTTTAATATACATATTATTTGACACAAAATATTATCTGTTTAAAATATATATTGTATGATACATTTGTTAAATATTATTTAAATAAATATTTTTTTTAACTATTCACCTTTTGAAAAATTAGGCTGATCACCAGTCATCTTTTGACAAATTTAATATACTCACATGGGATGGTTGACATATTTAAAATCTATATAACAATCACAAAAATATTTGATTTGTGTAACATATTCAAGTGGTGTTTGATAGCAAATCAGACTTTTTATTCAAATATACATATATTACTTGAATGTTGTTTATAATATATTATTTATAAGTTTGGGGGTGCGGACGGTGCCATGTGATGCATTTTTTACACACACACACACACACACACACACATATATATATATATATATTAATATAATAAAAAGAAAAAGTCCTCAAGTTTGAACTTGTGTGGTGCATCAGTAATAAATATATATATATATATAGTCAAAATCTTGAAATTGATATACTATAATGATTGTAGGAGAAGACTTATTTAATTTTTTATTGAAAATAAATTCTTGAAGATGTTTTGCCTGCAGAATGAAAAAGAAAAAATTGTAAGTTGATTTGAATTTGCTTGCAAAAAGAAAAAGAAAAATTTACAAAATAGACAAAATTTCATGTGGTTTTTTACTTCAAGGAACCCATAATGATGGAGCAAAATCATTTGCTTATTTGAATTCAAAGATGTGATAATTGTATTATATTATTCAAATTGCCTACAAATCGGTGACTTCATGTTTGAATTTTGTATCATGTCACACACACACACACACACACACACACACACACACACACACACATATTATAATAAAACAAGAAGAAAAAGATAAAGCAAATCATTTGCTTGTTTGAAAGTTGTGATTTTTGTATCAAATTATCTACAAAAGCGATGGCTCCATATTTGACAAAACAAAAAAGGAAAAGAAAATTATCATTTGCTGTCTATTTAAATCAAAGAACGTGCCATGTAATCCATGACGTCAGCAAGGAGCGTCCTATCTCCAACGGGTAGATTTTTTGGTATAAATAGAAGTCTTGTGTGTGGAGAAAAATCAAGAACTTGAAGATAAAAAATTTCTGTGTGCTCCAAAATTTTGAGTATATTGTATTATGCTCTTTCACTTTCAGATCTAAGTTAGCCTTTGTTCTTACACTTTCATATCTACTCTTTGTGAGAGAATTATTGTAAAAGAGGGAATAAGTGCCACTTATTTTTATTCATTATTTTTGTGAGAGATTTTTGTAACGGTGAGGCATTTATTGTTGAGTGAGGCTCAATAGATAAGAGTAAGTCCTGTGCAAAATCCACAAGCTTGGTGAAGACTTGGTGGTGTATTAATTCATTTTGCTAGTAAAGAAATTCTCAAAGAGGTTCCTTCAGGAGTGGACGTAGGCCTAGCGTGCCGAACCACTATAAATCTCAGTGTTTGATTTTCTCCCCCTATCTCTCTTATTTTTTATATTGATAATTATTATTCTGTTTTTTATTTGTTAAAATTCTCGAATATTGTGGTTATAAATTTTAATATTGTAAATTTTTTTAAATTACCCAATTTACCCTCCCTCTTGGGTTACCTACCTGGGATAATAGTATGTTTTTCCCAGACAATATCTTATCTCATGTAATATCTATTCATATTCTGGATACTGGCATTGAGCATAAAATTGTTTTGGGACCAACAAAGAGTAGAGAGTATTTTGTAAAATCAGGCTACAAGCAAGCTCTAATCCGACAATTTCTCGATTATTGTTGGCCCGATCCTGATTGGCTAGTATAGAAACAATTGTGGAAACTTAAGATTCCTCCTAAGTGGATTCTGTTTGTCTGGAAATGTCTTCATAACATTCTCCTTGTGAAACGAGAACTCATGAAACGAGGAATGGATATTGATCCAATTTGTAAACGGTGCCTTGCTCATGAAGAATCTCTTGAACATTTATTTTTTGATTGTCCAGTGTCTCAAAGGGTTTGGCGTGGATCTGCATTGGGACTAGATTTTAGTATTGGTACTCCACTGTCCTTCTTCACGTAGTTTAAGGGTTGGGTTCAGCAGATTCGTGACTCCGAGATTTTAATCCAATCTATTGCAATTTTATGGGCTAGATAGTTACAAAGAAATTCTACTGAATTCCATACTATGGCCATGTCCATTGAACAAACATTAGTAGCAGTTTATGATTTATTTTCAGCAATTCTTTCACCAAAGCATCAAGTCACACATGCTCTATCCCACTCTTGTAATAACGACAACAATGTATTCTTTAATCAAGTTCTTTTGCAGCATACTGCCTCAACCACAGTAGATTCCCAGAGGTGGTGTATCGTGGTCGATGGGTCTTGGCTCTCAATGAACGATCATACTAGATTGGCTTGGGTTTGTT
Source organism: Camellia granthamiana (assembly GCA_036172215.1). Classification (NCBI taxonomy): domain Eukaryota; kingdom Viridiplantae; phylum Streptophyta; class Magnoliopsida; order Ericales; family Theaceae; genus Camellia; species Camellia granthamiana. The sequence goes on along the minus strand of CM069911.1, from coordinate 9,487,914 downwards.
TTGATGAATGTAATCATCTTGTTCAGCAGATAGCAGTTGTAGGGCCATCATTGCTTTCTCCACAGCAAACGGAAACTGAAACTGCGCTACAGGCTTTGCGGTGGGCACTCAAACAGGGCATCATGCATCTTCATTTGCAAACAGATTGTGGAGTAGTAGTTTTGCTGTTACAAAATCATGACTGGACCTCTGACTAGCATCTTCAGTCCATTCTAAGTGATATAATGTACTGTAGTAAAGGTTTTGATTATGTTGTCTTTGAAAATGTAGGAAGAGAGGTTGTCCAATCTGCTCATTACCTAGCAACTAATGTAAGAAACGTTTTGCATCTTAATTTATATTAATATATGTTGTTTCGTCCTAAAAAAAAATATAATGAGTAAATTACATTTACCTCCCCTGAGGTTTCTGACAAATACAGAGACCTCCCCTGTGGTTTGAATAATTACAGTAACCTCCCTTACTTTATCTGACAATGTCAAGATTCTTCCAAAATTTGACTGCTGTTTATACGCCTAACCGATCCTGCTGATGTCATCAAATGTAAACACTAAAATACCTATAATGCCCTCAAGTGCCTATAATGTAAACACTAAAGTGCCCAATGTAAACACTAAATTTTATTTTTTTTATTTTAAATATATAATTTTTATTTAAATATTTTATTTTATTTTGTAAATATTTGTAACAACCCAGATTTTTAATTATTCTGTAAAATTTATACTAATATTATTTAATCTCAGTTCGGAAAATATATAATTTATTATATATTATTATGTGTAATTTTGTAAAATAATATAATTATTATAAATTTAGGGGTCAAAATATAAATAATAATAATAATAATAATAATAGGGGTGGTAGTAAAATAAATAATTAATTTTATATTGGTATACGATATAGTGTAATTTAATTAAGAATTAATTTATTTATATAATTATATTAAAATATTGGGTCAAAGAGTAATTATCTTAAATATCTATTAAAGATAAAAACGAATCTATATAATTATTAATCGAATCTGAGGGAGATTCGCACGCCACGTATGCGCCTTATCTTCCTATAAAAAGGAGGCGTGTCACCTGGAGCAGAAAGGAAAGAAGAAAGGAAAGGAAAGAAAGAAGAAAAGAAAGAGAGAAAGGAAGAAAAGAAAAGAAGAAAGAAAGGAAGAAGGAAAAAATAGTGGAAGCTAAGAGGGTCTTTGGTAGTAGAAAGAAAGAGTGAGGTATTAAAGTTAAGGTCAGTTATATTATACCTTGAGTCACCATAAAGTATTTTACATATGTTTTGACTAACCAAAATCTATTTTACACAAGTTATGTTTTATTAAGATATTAATAAAAGTTATGTTTTATAAAGGCTTCAGTTACGTGGTTTTATTTCTGAACTTTATTTGCTTAAAAGGAAACCCATGGATATGTTTGTTTATATTTTAAAGAATATTTGACTATGACCTTATATACAATTATGTTTTGTAAGTACCACATGCCTTGGGGGACTTAAATAACCATTGACCTCTGTTCTGTGCAGAGCAAAGTGCTATGCGGAGCTAAGTACTACACTATTGTGGGAGCCACCTCTTGAATCCGTACCTTTGTTCGGATTGTCACTCCTATGACTTATGTTCTGTTCTGTTCTGTTCAGTACTGTGGTTAAGGTTATTTATTTACATAATTTCTGTATTTCAGTTTTTGCTACTTAAATGATTTATTTACCAAACTGAGTTATGTAAATGTTTTGGCCTAATTAACTATCTATGGTTATTTCGTGTCCCTTATACTCTTGGTATAATATTTCTCACTCTGCCATGTGCTTGTAGTTGTTTACCAATTTTCAGGAAACAATACAATTCAGAAATAGCTTTTGGAAAGTCTTAGATGCGAGGCTGCGGAATAGATACACACAGCACTTTTATTGATTTTTTTTATGTAAATATCGACCTTTTTGGTCAATACATTTTGTAATAAAAATAGAAGCTCCAATGATTATTTTGGTACCCTTATTTAAATATTACTTCCGCTCGCATTTATTGATTTGTTTAAGAATTGACCGTAGGTAACTTCAGTAACTGGCCATCACGATGCTTAACCCTAGGATATGGGGAGCGGATCGTGACAATATTTTTATTTTTTAATTTTAATATTTTAAACTCAAAACACAATTTCACACTCAAATCGTAACCAAACACATAACTCAAAACTCAATTCAAAAATTATTTTTAAACCTCATAACCAAACACATAACTCGAAACTCCACACTATTTTCAAAACTCTACACTCAAATCATAACAAAACACATAAAAAAAAATTAAAATATTTAAAAATATATTTATAAAATAAAATAAAATATTCAAAATAAAAAATAAAATTTTTAAAATTTGTTAATATTTAAAAAATATATTTAACATAAGTTTGTATTTTTTTTAAGCCTGTGTTTGATTATGAGTTTTGAAAATAATTTTTGAATTGACCAACACAACCATAAAACTCAATTCAAAAATTATTTTCAAACCCAAACACATAACTCGAAACTCCACACTATTTTCAAAACGCTATACTCAAATCATAACAAAACACATAAAAAAAAATATTTTAAAAAATATTTATAAAATAAAATAAAATAAAATATTTAAAATAAAAACTATATATTTAAAATAAAAAAATAATTTTTTTAAAATTTGTTAATATTTAAAAAATATATTTAACATAAGTTTGTATTTTTTTTTAAGTTTGTGTTTGGTTATGAGTTTTGAAAATAATTTTTGAATTGACCAACACAATCATAAAACTCAATTCAAAAATTATTTTCAAACATCATAACCAAACACATAATTCAAAACTCCATACTATTTTCCAAATTCTACACTCAAATCATAACAAAGCACATAAAAAAAATTAAAATATTTAAAAATATATTTATAAAATAAAATAAAATATTTAAAATAAAAACTATATATTTAAAATAAAAAAATAAATTTTTTTAATATTTAAAAATATATTTAACATAAGTTTGTATTTTTTTAAGTTTGTGTTTGGTTATGAGTTTTGAAAATAATTTTTGAATTGACCAACACAACCATACAACTCAATTCAAAAATTATATTCAAACCTTATAACCAAACACATAACTCAAAACTCCACACTATTTTCAAAACTCTATATTTGGTTAAGACTCTATGAGTTTTGAAAAGATTTTTGAAAATTTCTAATTGGAATTGTGATTCTAAAAGAAAACCAAGCATGTTTCTAAAAAAAATATTTTTTCGGAACATGTTTTTACTCAAAACTCAATTCAAAAATTATTTTCAAAAACTCATAACCAAACACAAACTTAAAATTCAATTCAAAACTCTTTTCAAAACTCAAAACAAAACTTTTTCTAAAACTCTATTTTAAAAGAAAAAATTAAAAAAAAAATATTTTATTTTTTTAAAATTATTTTTAGAATCATGATTTGAGTGTGGAGTCGTATTTTGAGTTATGAGTTTTGAAAATAAAAAATTTATTTGGTAATAAGTTTTGAAATTTTTTGAATTTATTTTTTTAAGGTAAATATTTTTTATTTATTTTAATGTGCATTATATTTCATACATTTATGTGTTGTATTTTTTAATATTTTAAATATATTTTTTAAATATTAAAATTTTTTATAAAAAAATTTAAATATATAATTTTTATTATAAATATTTTTAAATTATTTTATTTTATGATTGTGTTGGTCAAAGCAAAGGGTTTTTTCATCTTTTACTTTATGGCAGTGATGTTAGTCTTCAAGAAAGGGTTTTTTCATCTTTTTGCAGGCAAAAGTAAGGGTAATATGGTCATTTTATATAGGATACTAACGTCGTTTGTGCAAAATAGACAGAATAAGGGAATTTTGACATTGTCAAGTAAAGTAGGGGAGGTTACTGTAATTATTCAAACCTCAGGAGAGGTAAATGTAATTTATCCAAATATAAATAAATAAATTCATGAGTCATTGTATGGATGTGGATATCAAATACTCCTTCAATCCAAACAAGCCCATGAATAATCCTCTCAGCGATCACCTGAAATAGAAATAAAACTCTGGATAGTGGTGTTGGAATTAGCACTTCGATGGACAAGTTAGTTTCTATAGAAAGATTGGTGTTCTTCGATTTCTTGAAGTTCAAGATTCTTAACACATACCTCTTTCTCGAACCTCTCCCCCCTTTTTAGAGTCACTCTTCTCGATTTTTACTTCATACAGCTTATCTCTTCATCGTCATTTTGTCAAGGCCCATCCCCCTATTATACTTCCTTGAAAGGGACATTCTGGTCTCACCTAATGGGCCCCTGTCGACCCTCCCGACATACTGGGCTCTTCTATTCGGTACAGGTACTCACAATTCAACGCTTCTTGATATTTTCATGCTTAATCGGATATCTATTCGGCAATGATGGGCTTTAACCTTATTCAACCCATTTTAAGCGGGTTTTGATGCTCTGGCCACTTTCAAGTATATCAACTTTTTGGCTCCCACAGTCATAATTAAAAAAAAATAATACACTATTTTTTAAAGTGATGTATATTACAATTTTCTTTTTAAAAATATTAGCTTGTTTAGTAAGTTGTTACCAAAATAGTAACCTTTTATTTTTAATCAAAAAATATTTTTTTTGTGAGGTTCCAATCTGAAAAAATTAGAAATCCCCTAGATATTGATTTGTGATTATGTAACAATTTTAAGTAGTATATAACAATCCCAATCAAACAATCAAGACAAATCAACACAACGATTTTAACGTGGAAAAACCACAATTGGACACCTCCAACTGTGATTAAAAAACCACAGGCAACAGCCACAAAACAATCCACTAAGAAGATTTAAAGGAATTACACAGGTATACTCTCAATTACCTAGCGAATCCACGCCTAATTGAACCAACCTCTATGTGCCTCTTCCAACCCCGTCTTCACCTCGGAATTGTCTTTACAATGAGCCACTCCAGAATCCACCAAAGCTTCAGGCTCGAATTCTTCAGAATCCACTGAAGAACAACTCTCTCTCTTTTGTGTATAACAAACAAAACCTTTGATGTACTCTCTTTAAACCATGAGTTGAATACTCAATAAAATATCAAAGAAAACTAACAAAATATCCCCAGATATAAACCTTAAGAACCAAAAAGAAGATCTGGAGGAATTAATTTAGTTTTGGGAGAAAACCAACTACTTATAGAAAACAAAAGTAATCCTAGTTTTGAAAGAAAACCAACTTCTTAAAGAAAACAAAAGTAATCCTAGTTTTGAAAGAAAACCAACTTCTTATAGAAATCATTGTCAATCGGGATTGCCAAGAATAAAACCTAACAATCTCCCCCTTTGGCAATGCCGTGACAAAACACATCTAACAAATAAAATCTTAATCACCCCAACCATAACAGCCAACAAAAACCAACTTCTATCTCAATGTCATGATCTGCAAAACAGTTATTAGTGCCACAATCTCCAAAACAACTATTAGTGCCACAAGAGTATATGAAAAAAATAATAAACATATGACAAGATTATCTTGAAGCATGAGATGAAAAACATGAATAGATGCGACTTTGAGATATTAAGAACATGTAGCATGAAAACATGAACAACACATTTTTGTCACAAATTGACAAAGGAAGCTCAATCAACTAAAGCATGATCATAAACCACACAAGCAATGATATGATGATGTAAATATCAGGAGCATGCAAGAATGCAAAGCAACATGCAAAACAACTAAAGCCAATCTTCCTTACCAAACAAATCAAAGTGATCATGCGAATAAACTTTTGTAACAATAAACCAAACTCCCCCTCACTAAAAACAACCACACACACTGAAAACAGTGAACAAGAAGAAAAAGACAAAAAATAATATGGTGGAGCAGACAGGGAATTTCAGATTTGTACCTTAAAACACACAAGATTATCCAAGAAGCACAATTACTTGAAAACACAATGTGCACAGCCTCTAGAAAATTCTTCATAAAAGAAAGTGATGCATTATGTGAAAAGCATAGATCCCATGATAAAAGTGTGTGTGTGACTCTTGGGATTCGACAAACACTAGATTCAAATCCTAGTAGTAAAATAAAAGCTGGACCTCCAACAAGAGAATTTAAGCATAACTACGGAAAGTCAAACCATTAGGAATCAAGGGGTATTTGGTGAGTAAAAGCGGAGGCTCCCCCTCAATCAATGAATCCTTTATTTTTTTTCTTTTTTTTTTTTACATCTTTTTTTTTTCTTTCTTTTGCACATTTTTTTTTCTTTTTCACATTTTTTTTTTCTTTCTTTTGCACACTCATTGGCGGCTGACATGCTCAAAAGTATGGAAACTGAACCAAAGAAGCATGGATATAATAAGGATGGCCTGGTTGGTGACTCTGAGGTAGCCTTTTTCTCATGGCTGGACTACAAAGAATAGAGGGGAAAGCCATGGAGATGCAAAAAGATGGAAGATGGTTAAGAGACTCAACATCACCCATGATATACTAGTATAGGTCAATTCCTCTAGAAAAGCAAAAGATACAATGCTAGAAGTCCATAGAGAAAAAATAATCACTAAGGCGGAAGACTCCGATATTTGCTAATCCAAGAGTGTGTACAGAATGAGACATACTAATCAAAAAACACACATTCCAAAATGAGTAATGACCACAGAAAGCACACACATATTAACATGTAATAGATATTCTTATCAATTCCAATATGCACTAAGGACATCTCAAAAAAAATTCAAGTTTGCAAAACCATACTAAGAAAATCTTTTTGGATTTTTTTTTTTTTCATTTTTTTCTTAACCAAAGCAAGACAAAAAAACGAACATGCACACATTTTTTTTAATTTTTTATTTTTTAAGAAAACAAAACATGTCAGAAAACGAACAAGCACACATTTTTTTCTCATTAAAAAAAATGCACAGAAACCCAAAAACTAAAACAAATAAACAAATTAATACAAGTCAAGTTTCTCACCCAAACCGCTTTAGTATAAACAAAGTTGTGAGAATTGCGGTTTTTGGGTGGTGTCTTGACGTTATGGTTCCCTTCCCCTTCAATGAAAACCCGTCTTGACATGGTTTTCAACTTCCTATTCCTAGGTCTAGGTAAACACAAACTCTGTTCATGTTTGGTCTTAAGCAAATCAAAATAGCAAGGTTTATTATGACCATTAACCTCCTTATGACCAATGAAGTGTCTCCTACCCCTTGAGATATTAGAATTTCTTCCATCTCTATGAGACATTCTCCTATGCAATTCATAACAATAAGGGCGAATATGACCATGCATACCACAATGATGACAAATAAAAACAGAGTGTACCTTCTTTTCTTTGGCCTTACCAACTCTAGGAAGTTTGAGAAGTCTATCCTCATGTTGAATTTTTTGTTCTCCCTTTCCTTGAGTTCTTGTATCATGAGATGTAGATACACTTTGTTTTTGCTCTTTGTTATCACCAAAGCCAATGCCACTCTTGTCAGGACAAATTTGTTGAGACCCAATGATATTATCCAAAGTCTTTGATCCTCTGTTCCAAAGACCAATGGTTGCCATAGCACACTTGAGTTCTTCCTCTTTCTTGATCATTAGTTCTTCCAAAGCAACTTCAGACATCTCAAGAGATTCAATCTTTTCTTCATATGTTGCATAAATTTGTTGTAGCTCATTCCTCTCTATCTCACAAGTCAAGAGTTTTGCACAAAGAGCTTGTCGATCATTAGCTATCTTGATGGCATCAATCCTAGCCTCAGAAATCTCTTCCTTTAGTTTGACATTCTCACTTTCACATGCTTTGCGTTTCGTTGTGAGTTTGTCATTTTATTTGAATAACTTAAGAGACTCCTTATACAACTTTTCATAAGTTTGCTCAAGCGCTTCATCCTCACGAATTGAATCCATTATCACAAATCAAACAAGATCTCGTTCTAAAAGAATTTTTAAAAAAAAAAATAGAACGACCCGCTTTGATACCAATTGAAAAAACTAGAAATCTCCTAGATATTGATTTGTGATTATGTAACAATTTTAAGCAGTATATAACAATCCCAATCAAACAATCAAGACAAATCAACACAACGATTTTAACATGGAAAAACCACAATTGGATACCTCCAACTGTGATTAAAAAACCACGGGCAACAGCCACAAAACAATCCACTAAAAAGATTTAAAGGAATTACACAGGTATACTCTCAATTACATAGCGAATCCACGCCTAATTGAACCAACCTCTATGTGCCTCTTCCAACCCCGTCTTCACCTCGGAATTGTCTTTACGATGAGCCACTCCAGAATCCACTGAAACTTCAGGCTCTAATTCTTCAGAATCCACCGAAGAACAACTCTCTCTCTTTTGTGTATAACAAACAAAACCTTTGATGTACTCTTTTTAAACCATGAGTTGAATACTCAATAAAATATCAAAGAAAATTAACAAAATATCCCCAAATATAAATCTTAAGAACCAAAAAAAAGATCTGGAGGAATTAATTTAGTTTTGGGAGAAAACCAACTACTTATAGAAAACAAAAGTAATCCTAGTTTTGAAAGAAAACCAACTTCTTAAAGAAAACAAAAGTAATCCTAGTTTTGAAAGAAAACCAACTTCTTATAGAAATCATTGTCAACCAAGATTGCCAAGAATAAAACCTAACACACTCAAATCTCTTGTTCTAATTTTTAGATAATGAAATTAAATAATTCATGAGGCGTACAGGAGTATTCTCGTTATTGTGTTTCAATGACATTAATATAAAAAATCGACAAAAATGATGAGAGATAATGATGATTATATTCAATGACAGGGAAGTCATGTGGCATAACTAACTTTTTTAGATAAATTATACTATCTTGTTTTATAATATATCTCTTTTGTTAATTTGATTTTAATTTTAGTTATATTAATTTTGTATTTTAATTTTTTACATTTTATTTATTTAATTTAATTTATAACCTGTATTAACTAATTGGACAAAAATTGATGACAAGATAATATTTGGAAACAAAATAGATCTTTAAAATTAGACATTAGCGACTCAATCATGTTCAATAGGAATTTTTCTTTTTCTTTTTTTCTTTTTTTCTTTTTTTCTTTTTTTAAGATTCATATGTTCAAGAGAGTTAATAGACTATTTTATCTATTAATTTTAGTGAAATTTATTAATAATATTATTAATAAAACTAAATTTAAAAAAAAAAAAAAGGTATCTACTACAAGACTCATATAATATATTGAAAATATTATAACAGCAGTTCCTGACTTTTGACTCTTCAATTTTGTAAATATTCCCCGAAGAATCCGCTTTGAAGATTCAGCATCCAAGCGTCTCCATCAATAATTGATACTCCAGCAGAAGAAGACAAAATTAGTAGAAGATAAAGCTTCTCTTCAATTATCGAAAAAATACACGCCAAGTAAAGATAAAAGATTCTGTAAATATTTGTATCTGTAATTATTTGAGTCTGTCGGTAATAAAGATTTTCCTTCACTCACTACTTTAATAGAGCAGATGACTCCCACCTTGCTCCATTAAAGAAAAGCTGTGAAAATCTTTACACGTGTCTTATAATAAATTATAGTGTTAGAATTTTGTCAAAAATGGGAGGATTGAATGATGTGCGATGGGGCCCAAAGCAGTACCCGGCATCATTATCCAAATCCTCTATTTGTTTTTATATGTAGAAATATCGTCAAAAGAGGCATATAATTGTATACATATATAGTCTTGTCTTTACTTAATTTTCAAAAAGCCTAAGTCTAGGCTAGCATAGGTTTTGACCATTAGGAAAGTTTTAGACGTGAAATGTTAGGCAAACCTTTTGAGTTTTGTTTTTTTTTCTTTTAGTGTTATATAAATTGGCATGCTTGCCAACGAAAGAGGTAGAATGAAAAATTCCCCTTTACTCTGCTTTGTAAAAATTTCCAACCCCTCTCAAAAACCTCTAAGTCTTTCAGAGTCTGTAATATAATCTTTGTAAGTATATTTCTTATTAATATGAAGTGTGAGTAGTTTCTCTTTTTCCTTAAATATTTCAAAAGGGTAACTCTTTTATTCTAAAAATTTATTTTCTTTTTGGAAAAACTAAGTTTATGGAATGCTTGTTTGCTCATTATTATTACATGCTTTGAACCTTCGTAGTATTTGCCATTTTCTATTTTGTTACTGAGTGGCCTTAGCTGAAGAGCTCGTGTGAGCCATGGTTAGGCGTTGGAAGGCAAATTGTAGGCAGAAAGGGAAAGGTAAAAAATGGAAAATAAAAATATACTATGTTGAACGAAGCTTAGCTTCAAGGTGGGAGTACATGTAATGAAAACAAACATTGCCTAAAAATAGTTTTGCCATAGAAAAGAATTTTAGAATACAAGAAGAGCAACCCGAGTAGAAATATTAAGGAAATATTGTTCATAAAAGAATTTAAAAAATCAAAATTGTATGCTTTTAGATGAAGAACTTAGGATTAAAATCAAAATTAGTACTGAACTTATATAAGAATTAGAAGATCAAAAATTAAGATATCAGTTTTTCTTATCATTAGCCTCTAGCAGATCCCTAGAAAATTACAGTTTAAAAGTTTCTCAAATAAATAGACAGATAACTGTAAGACAAGAAGCCTCAAAGCTAGCCATACAACAGCTTGAAGATCTATTAGCATCACTGTAGAATTAGTTAGATAATTCTCAGCCCAATTTCAAAATAGTGGTAAACCACTAACTCATCACCCCCAAACAAAAATTGGTATCAAAGCAGTGTTCGGTTTTAGGACAGTTTAAGTTAGTTTATGCATTTTGCTTATGATAATAGAGTAGTTTTTATTTTTGGACATTTTAGTTATAAATTTCATATTATAGTAACTTGTAATAACTTTAAAGTAGGAGTTAATTTTGTGTATGAAAAGAGTAGAATATATAGATTTAGAACTCAGCAGCCATAACCATCGCCTTAGCATAGATAAAAATAAATTTCGTTGTAATTTTGAAGGAACTTTTACACATCAACTCCATAGTGAACATAATCCACAGCTAAATAGTATCATAGATTATCATATTAATTTTGCAGAAAATATTAAAAAGGACATAGATAAAATTAGTAATCTTTTTATTTTATCTATAGATCATCTCCGTAATAATCGTAGTATAATTAAAGATCAAGATAAAAAATTAGATTATATCCAAAACCAGTGTAGTTCAATTTTACAAAAACGAACAAATTTAAATTTAGAAAAATTTCCCACTAAGCTAGAAATAGAAATTTTAATTTCAGCTATAAATACTAGCAGTCCAAAACAAATAAAGTTAGAATTTAAGCAACTAATTGAACAAACTCATAGCCAGATAAATCAAATAGCCAAACAAATAGAACAAATTAACCAAATTCAAGATAATTTAAAACAGAAATTAGAAATTTTAGAACAACTAATAAGATCTTAGTTTATGAGTAGTGATAAAAAGGCTAATAGAAATTATCGAACTATTTTAAAACAAGCAGAAAATTTTCATAATAACCCAGAAGGAATCAGTACCTATCAAGGAACAAATCAGTCAGATAAAATATTAGTAAGACAAAATAATATAGAGATTTTATTTCTAATCAGATTGTGTGAAAATTTCGAAGAAATATCATAACAGCTACATAGTTTAGAAAATCGTTTAGCTTCTTTAGAAAGAATAATACTTCAAAAAGGAAAAGGAATAGAAGGATCAGTAAATAAACCTCAATCTCAGATAAACGAAGAAGATATAGCTAGATATTTCGAAAAGCGTAAATTACCAAGGAAACCCGTTTGTAGAATTTACAGAAAATAAAATGTTTAAACAGCTAATAAAGGTAGTAGTAGCAAAAGCGTAATGAAGATGAAGATGTTAAAATTGAAGAATTTATAGATGTAGAACAACAGATAGAAAAATTTAAGAAGGAAAAGTTAGAATTAATTCCAGTTAAATATATATATATAAGCTAGGTAAAGTTCATAAAAAATAATATCTATTTAAATACTATGGTGAACAAATGATTAGTGTAACTCAGGAAGATAAAAAAATAGGGCTAAATTTAATAGACAGAGAAAGCTATAAATATGCAGTAAATGAACGCCTTAAAATGACCCACTTAGGATTAGTTGTGGTAGGAATTAAAGCTTTAACTAGAGAGAATTTAGAAACCAAAGTTTTTGTATGTCTTTATGATGATAGGTTTAACGATGTAGGACAAAGTATTTTAGGCAGCTATGAATTAGATATGAATTCAAAAGGAGGAATAGTTTATTTTACACCAGATTTCTTATTACCAACCTCGACCTTTCATAAAAAGATAAAAATATGAATAAAAAGTAGAGGATACAAAATGAAAAAGGGAGAAAAGAATTTATTAGTTTGCACAGGATTTTTAGGTTTAGCAGTCTCAGAAAGTAATACTCATGTAACGCCCTCAAAATAATAGCATTAATCCCAACAATAAAGACATGCTATGATATATATAAAGTCCACATCCTTCCATTCATCAGAGTTTTATTACAAAAAGTATCACATGTTAACAACAAAAGCAAATGCCCTAAGGGCTTACAGCTTTCCAAGTTAACACTTGGTTACACGAAAGTAGAGTGCTAACTCATTTACACATAAAGCCCTTGGCTTGAATTTACATGTAATACAACAAAAGGAAAGACAACCAAAAAGCCTGTCCGCCACTAGCCTCCCAACTAAGTCCTTGGGGGTGGCATGCTTCCTGTACCTGAAAATGATGTTCCCATATAGGGTGAGCCACAGCCCAGTAGAAATATACTAAACCAATTATGAACAATGCCTAAAAGATTAACAGTTGATAGATGGTCAACACTTTTACATTCATTCATAATATAACACAGTTCCAAGACACTTAAGTCTATATTTCCTTTCATTTCCATTTCTTTCCTTTTTACTTGCCATTCCATAACCTTGGCTCAGAACCTGGCCAAACATCACACATGAGACAAACACTCATGCCAACACCTTTCACTTCATCAAAGATAAACATGACAGTTATATCAATACTTCCAACGACAAGCATATCCGCTCTGTCAACACTTCTAGATAAGCATACCCGCTCTATCTACGGAGTTCATCCCCTATCTCCTCCCAACAACATCCGGTTTAGAGGTTCATCCCCTATCTTCCCCTAAACCGTGGAGTACATCCCCTATCTCCTCCAACACAACACAATGCATATAAACAACAATTATATACATCACAAATCAACACAATTAATTATCCAAATTAATCAATCAATGTAATTAGGACATCCTCCATAATTGACATCACAACCCTTAGGTTCCAATTCCACTAATGTTTCAACATTAATTCCATGTTTATATACCAAACATGCTTCTAGGTTTATCATAGATAAAAACCCCCAACTTTTGTAAAATTACACAATGGCCCAAAGTTTCCCAAAATTACACAACAACTACCAACATATCAAAATGCTAAAATTGAAAGACAAAACTCATAAAGAGGAGTAGGATATCCCTACCTCAAAGAATGAGCTCCAAAGGAGATGATGTCCAACACCCAACTTGCTCCAAAACCAAATTTGTTCCGATTAAAACGAAGCCCAAGCCACCCTCTAGCTTTTTAACAAAGGCCTTAGGGTAGGAAATCACCCTAGGTAGATCAATTCTTAGAGAGAGTGCAAGTGTAGAGAAAGAAGCTCTCAAAACAAGGGTTTGAAGAAGATAAAGTGTAGAAAAAGTGATGTTTAGTTCGGTGCTGCCTTGCTGATATAAACAGGCTCGCTCGAGCGAAGACCCCGTCGCTCGAGCGACCAGACACAAAAACTGGTCTCGCTCGAGCGAAGACACGCTCGCTCGAGCCAACAGTGCAAATTTTCCGATTTGCAACACGACGCTCGCTCGAGCGAAGACGAACCAGCTCGCTCGAGCCAAGAAATGCAACCTTCAGGTCTGAGCCAGACGCAGTCGCTCGCTCAAGCGAAGCCACTCTGGCTCGAGCCACCAGACACAAAAACCAACCCTCGCTCGAGCGACCAAACCCTCGCTCGAGCGACCAGCCAAAATTCTGGGCAGCAACACTTGGTTTCCAAACACAACCAACCTGTAACAAACCTGCCCAATACATCCTATAACTCAAATACAAAGTAGGAAAGGATGTAAACAAGACAATACTCAACTACCAACATCCACGGACACATGTCCGGATCACTGTACAACAAGGGGTAGACCCGGGATCGCTATAACTCACTATAGGCTTACAAATAATCAGATAATTAAGTTATTAGGCGCAAAAAGAATAAAGGCACTACCAGCTAAAAAATTTAATTCTGAAGATAATGCAACACCAGATTGGAAATTAGGAGACTTTCTAGGAAAAAAAAGGTTAGCCCCTCAAGATAATTTAATATATCAGACAGCAGATGGAAATTATGCAGTAAGATTCACTCAGTATACTTATGTAGTACCAGAAAAATCTGAAGATAGTGAATTTAGCAGTATAGATAGGGAAGAAAATCAAGATAATCGTAGTGAAATAATCAGCTTTATGTAATGGCAGAAGAAAAAATAATATCACAAAATAAGATATATAATATTGATGAGATAGATTTGGAAAATTTCACTTTAGAAGACATGAATAAAATATTAGATACTAGATATTATGAATACTTAGCCAGAGGAGATACCCATGATGAAGCAGTGTCATTTTTAGATTAAGAATTCCATACAGAATATGTAGATGATATCATAGAAGATAAAATACATCCTAGAAAAATATTTAGAATACCAAAACAACCTAATTTAGAAGATACTTTTTATATGAACAAAGAAAGCACAGGAACTAGTAACCCACAACCCATAGAACCAATGCATTATGCACTCGGAGGAAGAAAACCATTAGCCAGTTCAGGACGAAGTAAGCAGATCCAAATAAAAGCTATAGATTTCATGGAAAACGTAGACAACCAAATATGAGTATACAATTACAGCCAGTCAACAATCAAGGAACCTTTTTAGATTTAGCCAGATTCGACCCATAGTTATAGCAAGAAGTAATAGATGGATGCGAAAAAGATGCGGTAAAGCCGTGGATAAGTAATCCCTATGATTCAACAGATATGTGGGAATACATGGAAACACTTTTAGGAGATTCAGATTATAATATTTATTTAACTTTTAAAGGAAAATATGAAGAAACAATTAAACAGCTTAAAGAACTAGGAGATAACCCATGGAATTTTACTAGTTTTATAAAAGAAATATTTATAGGATATGACCCTTCTAGAAGAAATGATTCCGCTCAAAGTATAGCATTAACTGAGTTAGATCAGATAACGTTAGGAAGTTGGAAATATATTGTACCTTTTAGTAAAGAATACTTAGCCATAGCAGCTAGAACTGGAAAAAGTTTTGATGAAGAAATAGGAAATAAATATTTTATAAAATTACCTGGAGAACTAGGAAGAGAAATAGAAAATAAATGGCCAGTTTATTATGCAAGTTTACCAGCTAAAATAGCCTTAGGAGAAGTAAAAATAAGAGGAACTTTAGGAATAGGACCTAGAATAGTTTATACGTTTTTTAAGCCCAGAGAAAAATGTATAGAAGTTAAAATACAGAAAGATTTGAAAAAATAAAATTATGGTTTTTGTAACAATATAATATATACTCCTCAGCAATATGAAGATAAATATAGTAGGAAAAAATACAAAAAATATGGAAAATATAGAAAAGAAAAATATTGGAAGAAAAAATATAGAAAACCCTGGAAAAAACAAAAATTTATTAGAAAGAGTAGAACCTTTAATAGGATAAATTATAAGCAACTAGCCAAAGAAGAAAAAGATAAAAGAAGACAAAGATATGTTAGGAAGCCTAATAGTAAAAAATGCAATTGTTTTATATGTAGAGAACCCAATCATTTTGCAAAAAACTGCCCAAAAAGATAAAGACCTAATACTAATAAACAGATAGAAAGACTACATATTATAGAAGACTTACAAGAAGATATAGTCAGCATAAATAGTGATGATTCAGAAGTATATAGTATAGTCAGTGATTATGAATATCAAATAGAAACCATAAGTTCAGATAGTGATTCAGAAAGTGATACAGATGTAGATAATCTTTTAGGACAACTCGACCAAGAAATAGGAATGACTTCTTCTTATGATACTTTCTTTATGATGGAATGTAATGCAGATACTGAATGTCAGCATAATTTTCAAATAGGACTAGGATTTGATACCACTAGATGCAGCTATTGTAATTGGTTTCCAGCTAAAGATAAGCGAGTTCAGTGTTTATTATGCAGTATAACTTATTGTATAGTCTGTCTCGAAAAACTAAACATGACACATAAGATAACATTAGAAAATAACAGAGAGAATCATAGTATAGAAAGCAGATAATTACATTTAACAATTAGAGAATTAGAAGTACAAGTAAGAGAACTGAAACTTCAAATACATGAGATTGAAACTAAAACTAGTTTTGACATAGAATGTTTAGAACTAGAAAATAGACAACTTAAACAGCAGCTAAAACAACTTCACAATAAATACCCTTTAAAAGATAAACTAATTGAAGAACATATGAATTCTTTAGAATTAGTAAACTTAGTTGATTCTCAACCCTTTAGTCAATACTCTCAAGCAAAGTCAGATAATACATATTTACCATTTAATTATCCTGTTATACCCAAGTCAAATTTAGTTGAGATTTCTTGTGTAATTAAATTTGTAGAAAAAACCCTTAGTATAGATGCCATGATAGATACTGGAGCCAGTAAGTCATATATTGAACAACACATAGTTCCACCAGGATGGAGCACAGCTTTAACAACCCCAGCTTTAGTCAGTATAGCCGATGGCACTAAACAGACATACACACATTGCATTAATGGCGCACAAATTAGTTTTCATCATCTAGGTTCTCAAGATTATCATATTGAATGGTTCCCTTTACCTCAAGTTTGGATTGGAAATACTCGACAAAATCATCTTTTCATCTTAGGACTTAACTTCATACTTAGTTTACAGGGTGGCATGTTTGTCAGCCAACACAATATTAGTTTCTTCAAACGAACTGTACATACATCCACAGCATATGCCCTTAGCACTATAGCACATTCATCAGAGTTGCGTGCGAAGTGTGGTGGTACCATAGGAGTAGATTCAATTTCCGCTAGTTTTTTATTTCCTAGTAGAAATATTTTTCCCAAGCTAGCCCAAAAGTATATACCTAGTGAGATAGCAAATATTTCTTTAGAAAATTTAGATATAGAAAAGTATGAGTTAGAAGAGTTTGATTTTGAAGAAAAATGAGACTATTGGAACCTAGAAGATTTTCAAGAAACAGCTAACTTAGAATTAATTTTTGCAAAAATAGGAAAATTAAAGAAAAAACCAGTATATAGAAAAACAGAAAATGATTTAGATAAGATAATAAGATTAGCTGAAACAACAGAAATTTTAGGAGAACAGCCCATGAGATATTGGGAAAGAAATAAAGTCTTAGCTAGTTTAGATATAAAAAATAAAGATTATAGGATTACATCAGCACAAATAGATCATATGCCAGTAGATATAGAAGAATTTAAAACATAGATTAAGGAATTATTAGACTTAGGAGTAATTAGACCTAGTAATAGTCCACATAGGAGCACTGCATTTATGGTTAGAAATCATGCAGAGATAAAAAGAGGAAAAGCTAGAATGGTTGTAAATTACAAGAGATTAAATGATAATACAGAGGATGATAAATACAATATACTAGATAAAGATCAACTCATAAACAGAATACAAACAGCAAAAATATTTAGTAAATTTGATTGCAAGTCAGGATTTTGGCAGATAAAAATGGAAAAGGAAAGCATATCATGGACGGCCTTTTGTTGCCCACAAGGACATTATGAGTGGCTAGTTATGCTTTTTGAACTAAAAAATGCACCTTCCATATTTCAGTGTAAGATGGATAGTATATTTAATAAATATAGTCTTATACTGGTATACATAGATGACATATTAGTATTCAGTCCAGATAAAAATAGTCACATAGATCATTTATATATAGCATTAGAAGAATTCATAAATAATGGAATAATAATTAGCAAGAAAAAGATGGTATTGAATAAGCCTTGTATAGAATTTTTAGGAATGGAGTTAGGAGATGGAAAGATTAGGTTACAACCTCACATAGTTAAGAAAATTTTAGATTATCCAGATAAATTAGAAGATACAAAACAATTTCAATCATTTTTAGGAATTTTAAATTATGCACGAATGTATATTCCCAACCTTAGTAAAATAATAGGACTCCTATATAGTAAGACCACACCCACAGGACAAAAATATTTCAATTAACAAGATATAAATCTAGTTAGAAAAATCAAAAACATTTGTAAAAATTTACCAGACCTACAACTTGCCCTAGAATCAAAATATATAGCCGTAGAAACAGACGCTAGTCAATTAGGATGGGGAACAATATTATTAGCTAAACCTAGTAAGTATGATAGTAAAAATAAAGAACGCATTTGTAGATATAGTTCTGGAAAATTTAAAGAAAAAGACACGACCATGACCAGCCTAGATTTTGAAATATTAGGAGTAGTATATGCAATAAATAAATTTAGATTATTTTTACACAAACCTTTTACAATTAGGACAGATTGTGAAGCTATAGTTAGATTTCATAACAAACTTAACGATCGCAAATTAAGTACCAGAAGATGAGCAAAATTTTTAGACTGTATAGTAGGACAATGATATAAAGTAGAATTTGAACATATTAAAGGAAGTGATAATAGGTTAACAGATTGGTTAAGTAGAAAATTTTATTTAGAAAAAGAAAATAATCAGCTTAATTTTTGTGCAGATAATGAAGAACAGCAAAACCATGAACTTTAGGGGATTCGCTCTTCCCATTCATGAAGGTAGAGACAAGTTCAGACCATTAACAGGAATTGAGCTAGACCCAGTTCAACAGTGTCTTTTAGATAACCTTTAGAACAGTCATAGCCACCCAGCTAAACGTCTTAGTATATATTTTTCAAAAATCCAAAATAAACCTTTGTCTAAAAGTTTTTCTTTCTATGTAGTAGCTAAAGGAACCAAGCCCGGTATTTAGCATGACTGGATAGAAGTAGAACCCTTAGTTAAAAATTTTCCCATACCCCAGTATAAAGGATTTTATGATTTTGAGTCAGCCAGTACCTATGCCCGAAGACAAATAGGAACCAGTTACTTTATCAGTCAGATAGCTAAAGATTACCTGGACACATTGAGCAAGATGAGGTCAACCATTCTTGCTACTAGTGGAGTTTCGGTTAGCCAGATAATTGGAAGCACTAGTTCTGGAAGCACTAGTTCTAATCCTCAGATAGATTCACAAAATCCTCTCCAGATGTGCAGACATTGTAAAGGCCTTATCAGAAATTTCAAGAAAATTATGGATAAAGGCAAAAAGGTCAATGAAGAGCTAGACCAGCTCCGAGACAAAGAAAAACAATTGAGAGCAACCATTCGAACCCTAACCAACCAGCTTAAAAAATTAGCTCCAGGAAAAACAACTACTCACTTTCCTAACCAAGAAATCAGACAACTCACCAGTGAGGAATTTGACCAATTGAGTGCTAGAATGTATTTCTTCAGACATTTTATCATTCGATCTTTTTGTGAGAAAAGCCAAGTAATAGAAGACCTAAAACCCCATATATACACCTTAGCTGAAGATAGTAGAAATAGCGAGCTAGTCATTATTCAGCAATTTGTTCAAGATCTTTCTATAGCAGGAGTCGAATGCCCTGGCTTAGCCTATCAATGGACCTATCTCTACGAAGATGAAGAGCAGCCCTGCCTAAAAGAAGAAAAATGTAATAAAAGGTCAGAAAATTTTGGTCGATGCCAGTGTAATTTAGATTTCGGCATCTGTCTTTGCCAGATAAATCTAGCAACATTCAAGCCATTGGAGATAAAGATTCGGGGCAAAACGTGTTATCTAACAGCCTCACAATTGTTAGATTACGGCTTTGTCTCCAGAATAATTTTTTCAGATCCAGATCAAACAGATAGCTTCGGAAATAAACTTGCTCATGCAGTACTTTGCATAATGGAGGAGCATCATCCGTACATAGAAGCATTAATAGATAGCAGACTACTAGAGTGGAAAGGAATATGGTGCAATCCAGCTAAACATAAAATGTACCTCAAAGGAACCTTGACTTTCAAAGGATTCCCTGGACTTCTCAATTGAAGACCCTGGCCATGCAGAAGATTTCCACTCAGAGAACAGCTCAATAAATGGAGGAAATTTGCCAACAATCCTCTATTAGCATATAATGGAAATTATAGATGACTAGTCTGTGAAGATAGAAATCAGAAGATATTTTGTAATTTAGCTATCCCAGGATACCCCTTCAGCTAAGAGACATTTGTCGATGAAAGCCAGTATCCCAATTATCAGTATAGCGTCTCTCATGAGTCTCTAGTAATGGGAGAAAATGACCCAGAATGGCATGATGAACCACCCATGGGAGATGGGGATGAATTTTACGACCAACTCTCAGCAGCAGACCTGGACGATCTCTCAGATAGAATGTATGGGTGAAGTGAAAAAAAAAAAAAAGGGTGTCCACTACATTCTATCTGAGAGATCGTCCAGGTCTGCTATTGAGAGTTGGTCGTAAAAGTCATCCCCATCTCCCATGGGTGGTTCATCATGCCATTCTGGGTCATTTTCTCCCATTACTGGAGACTCATGAGAGACGCTATGCTGATAATTGGGATACTGGCTTTCATCGATAGATGTCTCTTTGCTGAAGGAATATCCTGGGATAGCTAAATTACAAAATATCTTCTTATTTCTATCTTCACAGACTAGTTGTCCATAATTTCCATTATATGCTAATAGAGGATTGTTGGCAAATTTCCTCCATTTATTGAGCTGTTCTCTGAGTGGAAATCTTCTGCATGGCCAGGGTCTTCGATTGAGAAGTCCAGGGAATCCTAGGAAAGTCGAGGTTCCTTTAAGGTACATTTTATGTTTAGCTAGATTGCACCATATTCCTTTCCACTCTGGTAGTCTGTTATCTATTAATGCTTCTATGTACGGATGATGCTCCTCCGTTACGCAAAGTACTGCATGAGCAAGTTTATTTCCAAAGCTATCTGTTTGATCTGGATCTGAAAAAATTATTCTGGAGACAAAGTCGTAATCTAACAATTGTGAGGCTGTTAGATAACATGTTTTGCCCCTAATCTCTATCTCTAATGGCTCAAATGTTGCTAGATTTATCTGGCAAAGGCAGATGCCGAAATCTAAATTACACTGGCATCGACCAAAATGTTTTGACCTTTTATTACATTTTTCTTTTTCTAGGCAGGGCTGCTCTTCATCTTCATAGAGATAGGTCCATTGATAGGCTAAGCCAGGGCATTCGACTCCTGCTATGGAAAGATCTTGAAGAAATTGCTGAATAATGACTAGCTCGCTATTTCTGCTATCTTCGGCTAAGGTGTATATATAGGGTTTTAGGTCTTCTATTACTTGGCTTTTCTCACAAAAAGATCGAATGATAGAATGTCTGAAGAAATACATTCTAGCACTCAATTGGTCAAATTCCTCACTGGTGAGTTGTCTGATTTCTTGGTTAGGAAAGTGGGTAGTTGTTTTTCCTGGAGCTAATTTTTTAAGCTGGTTGGTTAGGATTCGAATGGTTGCTCTCAATTGTTTTTCTTCGTCTCGGAGCTGGTCTAGCTCTTCATTGACCTTTTTGCCTTTATCCATAATTTTCTTGAAATTTCTGGTAAGGCCTTCACAATGTCTGCACATCTGGAGAGGATTTTGTGAATCTATCTGAGGGTTAGAACTATTGCTTCCAGAACTACTGCTTCCAATTATCTGGCTAATTGGAACTCCACTAGTAGCAAAAATGGTTGACCTCATCTTGCTCAATGTGTCCAGGTAATCTTTAGCTATCTGACTGATAAAGTAACTGGTTTCTATTTGTCTTCGGGCATAGGTACTGGCTGACTCAAAATCATAAAATCCTTTATACTGAGGTATGGGAAAATTTTTAACTAAGGGTTCTACTTGTGACAACCCTCACCACTGTTTACTAATAATACCACTGATTACTGCTAAACTGTGACTGAACATGATTAAGTAACTGATTTGACTAACATTTTGAACTGATTGATTGAGCGTATTAGTTTAAACGCATTTCTATCTGTTTGACTGTTAATTAATCTGTTCATGTTTTAAGTGTCGAACTGTGAATTGAAGGCCTTATCGACGGCCGAATCTGAAATTGATTAGTGTTTCATGTTAATTAGAATTTATGTGATTTTATGGTATGTTTAATTGAAATTTGATTTTGTATGATTAAATTGGATTAAATAATGTTGAATTACATTAAATGAGTTTATTACCCTTTTGCCATTGAGTAGGCATCTTTAGGCCATTAGTTCATTTCAATTTTGATACACTATCTTAGCCATTTTTCTAGGCCAAAACCGAGAGAGAGAGAGAGAGAGAGAAAGAGAGAGAGAGAGACTTGAGAGAGAATTGTTTCATCTAGAGAATTACTTGGAATTAGAAGATTTGGAGAATAATTGCACAAATTGAGCTTCCATTTTTGAAATTGAGGACCTAAGGTAGGAGAATCATCTTCTTGAACTTGTATTTAACTTGTATCCTGCGTGTTTCATGGAAGTTTGGTGATTAGAGTCTAGAATTGGTTCAAAATGTTGAATTGAAGCTTAAATCATGCATGCATGTACATGTTCTAGCATTTTAAGGTTGTTTTCATGGAAATTGCTACATACATGTCCATATCTTGATTACAGTTCATGAATTCATCATGTTTTTGGAAGTTTCTACTCATTTGATTATGTATTGGAAGCTTTGATTTCAATTGAACACTTGCATGTCATATGTTCATCATGTTCTTGAAGTTTTGTTTGGATTTGTGTTTAATTGAACTACCTTTGGGCTTTGATTTTTCAAATTGATCTTTGAAACATGTCATATTATGGGTTTTATAGTGTTTTCCAGAAAATTAGCCTAAAAGGATCGGATTCGATGTTTTAAAAGTTGAATTTGAGCTTGGAGGTTCAATCTGGAAATTCCAGATTTTGGACCCACGCTCGAGCGTAAGACTTCACGCTCGAGCGTACACTCTGAGTACATGCATCCCACTCGAGCGGGGAAAGTAACGCTCGAGCGTGAAATGCGTGTATCCAGTACTTTTCATGTGTTTGCAGTCCGCTCGAGCGAGGGAATGCACACTCGAGCGAGGACTTGTGTCTCACGCTCGAGCGGAGGTCGAGCGCCCATCGAGCGTGAATTGCATGCATCCAGTACTTTTGCCTATGTTTGCAGTCCGCTCGAGGGTAGAAAGCCACGCTCGAGCGAGACCCCTGTTTTCAGCAAATTTTGAAAAGTGTTTTTAAGTACATCTTTGCATCCTCTTCCCATCCTAGGTATTCCTAGGCCTAGTTTAAGGCATCCTCTAATTGTTAAATGTAATTCTCTGCTTTCTATACTATGACCCTCTCTGTTATTTTCTAATGTTATCTTATGTGTCATGTTTAGTTTTTCGAGATAGACTATACAATAGGTTATACTGCATAATAAACACTGAACTCACTTATCTTTAGCTGGAAACCAATTACAATAGCTGTATATAGTGGTATCAAATCCTATTTCTATTTGAAAATTATGCTGACATTCAGTATCTGCATTACATTCCATCATAAAGAAAGTATCATGAGAAGAAGTCATTCCTATTTCTTGGTCGAGTTATCCTAAAAGATTATCTACATCTATATCACTTTCTGAATCGCTATCTAAACTTATGGTTTCTATTTGATATTCATAATCACTGACTATACTATACACTTCTGAATCATCACTGTTTATGCTAACTATATCTTCTATAATATGTAATCTTTCTATCTGTTTATTAGTATTAGGTCTTTGTCTTTTTGGGCAGGCTTTTGCAAAATGATTGGGTTCTCCACATATAAAACAATTACATTTTTTACTATTCGGTTTTCTAACATATCTTTGTTTTCTCTCATCTTTTTCTTCTTTGGGTAGTTGCTTATAATTTATTCTATTAAAAGTTCTACTTTTTCTAATGAATTTTTGTTTTTTCCATGGTTTTCTATAATTTTTCTTCCAATATTTTTCTTTTCTATATTTTCCATATTTTTTTGTATTTTTTCCTATTATATTTATCTTCATATTGCTAAGGAGTATATATTATATTGCTACAGAAATCATAATTTTGTTTTTTCAAATCTTTCTGTATTTTAATCTCTACACATTTTTCTCTGAGCTTAAAAAAAGTATAAACTATTCTAGGTCCTATTCCTAAAGTTCCTCTTATTTTTACTTCTCCTGAGGCTATTTTAGCTGGTAAGCTTGCATAATAAATTGACCATTTATTTTCTATCTCTCTTCCTAACTCTCCGGGTAATTTTCTAAAATATTTATTTCCTATTTCTTCATCAAAACTTTTTCCAGTTCTAGCTGCTATGGCTAAGTATTCTTTACTAAAAGGTACAATATATTTCCAACTTCCTAACGTTATTTGATCTAACTCAGTTAATGCTATACTTTGAGCGGAATCATTTCTTCTAGAAGGGTCATATCCTATAAGTATTTCTTTTATAAAACTAGTAAAATTCCATGGGTTATCTCCTAGTTCTTTAAGCTGTTTAATTGTTTCTTCATATTTTCCTTTAAAAGTTAAATAAATATTATAAGCTGAATCTCCTAAAAGTGTTTCCATATATTCCCACATATCTGTTGAATCATAGGGATTACTCATCCACGCCTTTACCGCATCTTTTTCCTATCCATCTATTACTTCTTGCTATAACTGTGGGTCGAATCTGGCTAAATCTAAAAGGGTTCCTTGATTGTTGATTGGCTGTAATTGTATACTCATATCTGGTTGTCTATGCTTTCCATGAAATCTATAGCTTTTATTTGGATCTGCTTTACTTCGTCCTGAACTGGCTAATGGTTTTCTTCCTCTTAGTGCATAATGCATTGGTTCTACGGGATCTTCTACAGTTGATTGTGGGTTACTAGTTCCTGTGCTTTCTGTGTTCATATAAAAAGTATCTTCTAAATTAGGTTGTTTTGGTATTCTAAATATTTTGCTAGGATGTATTTTATCTTCTATGATATCATCTACATATTCTGTATGGAATTCTTAATCTAAAAATGACACTGTTTCATCATGGGTATCTCCTCTGGCTAAGTATTCATAATATCTAGTATCTAATATTTTATTCATGTCTTCTAAAGTGAAATTTTCCAAATCTATTTCATCAATATTATATATCTTATTTTGTGATATTATTTTTTCTTCTGCCATTACATAAAGCTGATTATTTCACTACGATTATCTTGATTTTCTTCCCTATCTATACTGCTAAATTCACTATCTTCAGATTTTTCTGGTACTACATAAGTATACTGAGTGAATCTTACTGCATAATTTCCATCTGCTGTCTGATATATTAAATTATCTTGAGGGGCTAACCTTTTTTGTCCTAGAAAGTCTCCTAATTTCCAATCTAGTGCTGCATTATCTTCGAAATTAAATTTTTTAGCTGGTAGCGCCTTTATTCCTTTTGCGCCTAATAACTTAATTATCTGATCATTTGTAAGTCTATAGTGAGTATTACTTTCTGAGAATGCTAAGCCTAAAAATCCTGTGCAAACTAATAAATTCTTTTCTCCCTTTTTCATTTTGTATCATCTACTTTTTATTCTTATTTTTATCTTTTTATGAAAGGTCGAGGTTGGTAATAAGAAATCTGGTGTAAAATAAACTATTCCTCCTTTTGAATTCATATCTAATTCATAGCTGCCTAAAATACTTTGTCCTACATCGTTAAACATATCATCATAAAGACATATAAAAACTTTGGTTCCTAAATTCTCTCTAGTTAAAGCTTTAATTCCTACCACAACTAATCCTAAGTGGGTCATTTTAAGGCGTTCATTTACTGCATATTTATAGCTTTCTCTGTCTATTAAATTTAGCTCTATTTTTTCATCTTCCTGGGTTACACTAATCATTTGTTCACCATAGTGTTTAAATAGATATTGTTTTTTATGAACTTTACCTGGCTTATATACATATTTAGCTGGAATTAATTTTAACTTTTCCTTTTTAAATTTTTCTATCTATTGTTCTACATCTATAAATTCTTCCATTTTAACATCTTCATTTTCATTACGCTTCTTGCTACTACTACCTTTTATTAGCTGTTTAAACATTTTATTTTCTGTAAATTCTACAAACGGGTTTCCTTGGTAATTTAAGCTTTTCGAAATATCTAGCTATATCTTCTTTGTTTATCTGAGATTGAGGTTTATTTACTGATCCTTCTATTCCTTTTTCTTTTTGAAGTATTATTCTTTCTAAAGAAGCTAAATGATTTTCTAAACTGTGTAGCTGTTCTGATATGTCTTCGAATTTTTCACACAATCTGATTAGACATAAAATCTCTATATTATTTTGTCTTACTAATATTTTATCTGACTGATTTGTTCCTTGATAAGTACTGATTCCTTCTGGGTTATTATGAAAATCTTCTGCTTATTTTAAAATAGTCTGATAATTTCTATTAGCCTTTTTATCACTACTCATAAACTAAGATCTTATTAGTTATTCTAAAATTTCTAATTTCTGTTTTAAATTATCTTGAATTTGGTTAATTTGTTCTATTTGTTTGGCTATTTAATTTATCTGGCTATGAGTTTGTTCAATTAGTTGCTTAAATTCTAACTCTATTTGTTTTGGGCTGCTAGTATTTATAACTGAAATTAAAGTTTCTATTTCTAGCTTAGTGGGAAATTTTTCTAAATTTAAATCTGTTCGTTTTTGTAAAATTGAACTACACTGGTCTTGGATATAATCTAATTTTTTATCTTGATCTTTAATTATACTACGATTATTACGGAGATGATCTATAGATGAAATAAAAAGATTACTAATTTTATCTATGTCCTTTTTAATATTTTCTGCAAAATTAATATAATAATATATGATACTATTTAGCTGAGGATTATGTTCGCTATGGAGCTGATGTGAAAAAGTTCCTTCAAAATTACAATGAAATTTATTTTTATCTATGCTAAGGCGATGGTTATGGCTGCTGAGTTCTAAATCTAAATATTCTACTCTTTTCATACACAAAATTAACTCCTACTTTAAAGTTATTACAAGCTACTATGATATGAAATTTATAACTAAAATGTCCAAAAATAAAAACTACTCTATTACCATAAGCAAAATGCATAAATTAACTTAAACTGTCCTAAAACCGAACACTGCTTTGATACCAATTTTTGTTTGGGGGTGATGAGTTAGTGGTTTACCACTATTTTGAAATTGGGTTGAGAATTATCTAACTAATTCTACAGTGATGCTAATAGATCTTCACGCTGTTGTATGGCTAGCTTTAGGGCTTCTTGTCTTACAGTTATCTGTCTATTTATTTGAGAAACTTTTAAACTGTAATTTTCTAGGGATCTGCTAGAGGCTAATGATAAGAAAAACTGATATCTTAATTTTTGATCTTCTAATTCTTGTATAAGTTTAGTACTAATTTTGATTTTAATCCTAAGTTCTTCATCTAAAAGCATACAATTTTGATTTTTTAAATTCTTTTATGAACAATATTTCCTTAATATTTATACTCGGGTTGCTCTTCTTGTATTCTAAAATTCTTTTCTATGGCAAAACTATTTTTAGGCAATGTTTGTTTTCATTACATGTACTCCCACCTTGAAGCTAAGCTTCGTTCAACATAGTATATTTTTATTTTCCATTTTTTACCTTTCCCTTTCTGCCTACAATTTGCCTTCCAACGCCTAACCATGGCTCACATGGGCTCTTCAGCTAAGGCCACTCAGTAACAAAATAGAAAACGACAAATACTACGAAGGTTCAAAGCATGTAATATTAATGAGCAAACAAGCATTCCATAAACTTAGTTTTTCCAAAAAGAAAATAAATTTTTAGAATAAAAGAGTTACCCTTTTGAAATATTTAAGGAAAAAGAGAAACTACTCACACTTCATATTAATAAGAAATATACTTACAAAGATTATATTACAGACTCTGAAAGACTTAGAGGTTTTTGAGAGGGGTTGGAAATTTTTACAAAGCAGAGTGAAGGGAAATTTTTCATTCTACCTCTTTCGTTGGCAAGCATGCCAATTTATATAACACTAAAAGAGAAAAAACAAAACTCAAAAGGTTTTGCCTAACATTTCACGTCTAAAACTTTCCCAAGGGTCAAAACCTATGCTAGCCTAGACTTAGGCTTTTTGAAAATTAAGTAAAGACAAGGCTATATATGTATACAATTATATGCCTCTTTTGACGATATTTTTACATATAAAAACAAATAGAGGATTTGGATAATGATGCCGGGTACTGCTTTGGGCCCCATCGTACATCATTCAATCCTCCTATTTTTGACAAAATTCTAACACTATAATTTATTATAAGACACGTGTAAAGATTTTCACAGCTTTTCTTTAATAGAGCAAGGTGGGAGTCATCTGCTCTATTAAAGTAGTGAGTGAAGGAAAATCTTTATTACCGACAGACTCAAATAATTACAGACACAAATATTTACAGACTCAAATAATTACAGACACAAATATTAAAGTAGTGAGTGAAGGAAAATCTTTTATCTTTACTTGGCGTGTATTTTTTCGATAATTGAAGAGAAGTTTTATCTTCTACTAATTTTGTATTCTTCTGCTGGAGTATCAATTATTGATGGAGACGTTTGGATGCTGAATCTTCAAAGCAGATTCTTCGTGGAATATTTACAAAATTAAAGAGTCAAAAGTCAAGAACTGCTGCTATAATATTTTCAAAATATTATATGAGTCTTGTAGTGAGTGAAATTTATTAATAATATTATTAATTAAACCAAATTAATCTAATTTAAAATAAGTGATAATTTAAATAATGAATTTGATGAGAAAGAAAGAAGCAAGAAAAAATTGAAAGAAAAAAAGAAATTTATATTTCATCAATTTTCTTCCTTTTATTTTATTTTTATCTAAACGTGGCCTAAATTTGTGAAACGTGAACGCGAATGAATGGCACGTGTAGCGACAACTCTAGAGTTCTCTTGTCTCTGTCGCCACCGCCTCCCAATTTTCTTACTCAATGCCTCTCTTCCTCTTTCTCTACAAAGAAAGAATCGATAGGAAAGTGTGAGTCTTCAATGGCAAACTTGCCTCAATCTCTCTCCATGAATTCTCCGTTCCTTGGTTCCGCCTCCTCGGCCGCCAACGCCGCCGGACCTCAACCGAGCAAGGATCGGAAAATGCAATCCGCCGAACAGTTGGTGCTCGATCTCAGCAACCCTGATCTCAGAGAGAACGCTCTTCTCGAACTCTCCAAGGTATTTATATATATATATATCTAACGATCTAGATTTCTTGTATGTATCTGTTTTTCGTTTCGAATGATCACAGTGTGTTTTATATTTGGTTTTTTTTTTTTTTTTCATTTTTGCTAGTTCATAAATCATAGGGTTCAAATTATCGCGAGGGTTTTTGATTTGAAGGTGTGACGAATGCGACAGGTTACGTTTTGAAGTCAATTTGACTGTTTATATAGCTTCGAGCATTCAATTGCTGAAATGTTTAAGTCAACTAATTTTGTTTAATTGCTGAGAAAAACTATGAAATTCCTCTTTAAACTATGCAACAAAGTTCCAGTCTTGATGTAAATTGTACTTTTTTGGCTTTATGTATGGGATTTGGGAGGTGGGAATGATGCAAATTACATATGTACTGGTATGTGATGATGATGTTATGATCTAAATGGGGTGAATTTTGGTTGTAATAAATTTCAAAGGGTATCCTTTAAATGAAAATGACAGGTGAATGCATGAAAGAGGATTTTAGGATTTTATGTGATGATGTTAAGATTTTTTTTTTCTTTTTTCATTTGAGATTTCTCATATGCAGAGTAGCTTAGAATGCCATACTGGGAGAGGGAGCTCTTTCTAGGTTTAGAAAGACGAGCATTGAACTCTGATTTTGTCGGAACTTAATCAGTGCAATTTATTCCAGTTGAAAACTAGTGATGATGTAATGAGTACAATTACCTTTACATAAAACTACATATTTTTTCAAGTAGGAAATTGCCAGTGACAGTCACTAGTCAATGGTACATCTTGAGTTCAAATAGCAAGAACCGACTCATAGATCATGTGACTTATTATGCAGGACAAATTGCTGTTCTTTTTCCTCCCAGGGAGAAATTGGTTATGGTTAATTTATTGTTCTACTTTGTCTGTTATGTTTTTGGAACAAATAAGTATTTCAAGATGTGGCTTTTTGCATGTGGAGTTATTTTGGTACTACTGCTGCTGTCATACATGATTTGCATAACAGACTTGTTTTTGTTTTTTCTTTTTCAGAAGAGAGAACTATTTCAAGATTTGGCTCCACTATTATGGAACTCTTTTGGTACTATTGCTGCACTGTTACAGGTTGCTCAATGCTCTTCACAACTGTTCTTTCATTTAGTTTCTCTCTCCTCTGTTTATACTTGTGGTTGATGAAAAGCTTTCATTGGTTTCTCTGTCATTCTTTATTTATGTCATTGGGAAATCCCTAACTTTTTAAGCTTTTCTTTTTTTTCTATGACACACAGATTAAGTATGTTCCTTTATTTAGCACAGAAAAAGGGGATATATGTTCCCACCAAAGTAACATTGTGCACAAAACTTTACTACAAGTTTTGGCTCAGACTGATTTATTAACCACCATATTTTGCCCAAACTTGGCCTACCCCTCTAGCGAGCATGGCAAGCCTTCCAAAGATTATGAGCTTAAAGACTGACTTTGGGCTCTTGCCTATAAATTGAGTGTATGAGCTTAATGAATGAGTGAACTTGGCAAGCCTTCCAAAGAGTCCAAATCTTGAATGCTAGAGTGATAATACTCCATAGAACCCGAGTTTTATAAAGAATTCATTAAATATGTCCTTGACACCAATTCCATAATCTTATTGTTGAATAATATTCAATTAAATGAGTCTTTGGTTTAATTTCAGAGGAAAAAGTTAAAGAATTAACAAATTTTATAAAGAATTCATTAAATATGTCCTTGACACCAATTGCATAATCTTATTGTTGAATAAATATTCAATTAAATGAGTATTTGGTTTAATTTCAGAGAAAAAAGTTAAAAAGAATTAACAAATTGATGGCACTAAGCATGTGATAACTACTCAACAAAGTTAAGAGGCAATGTATACATCTTTAAATAAATTCTCAGCAAAGAAAGAGATTCATATAGTAACTCTGAAATACCCAGAAATTGTGGCCATAAGTTGTACAATGCCGATAGCAAAGTTTGCTTTCCTGCTTTAGAGGGTAAGAAACAAAGAAAGTTATTTCAAGAGGATGCAAGTGGTAAGATAATAGTGGGGTAAGAGTATTAAGTAGTGGAAATCTTATTATTTGTAGAGTTTTAACAAGCATAAGGAGATAATTTAAATCTTATCTGCTGAACTGTTAAATGAAAAATAATGAAGATATTTGTGTGTGGTCGACAGTGACCTAAGTTTGGACTGAGCTAGGAGTAGCTTATGCTCAGTCAAGATTCAATTTGTGGCTTAAAATTTTATGGAAACCCATTGATGGGTCATCCCAAACCTTTTTCTGGGCCAAATGGACAGGCCTTAGGTTAGCTTGATCAACTGTTAGTCCAAGCCTACATATCTGTGATTCTGTATTATGTTGATTTGTTTCTATTAATTTTTACTTTTATTGTTTGAATATCTTAGAAAAGACAACATTTCTGTTAGCTCAAACCAAATTTTATGTTTTGTACTTCTTTTGTTTGTAATTGACTGGATGGATACCTATCATGTTATGTCATCTGTATGATCTATGCTGGAATCCCTCATTATTTGCAGGAGATAGTTTCCATATACCCTGTTTTATCACCACCAAACCTTACCCCAGCGCAATCGAACCGAGTTTGCAATGCACTTGCCCTCCTTCAGGTATAATGTGCTTATTTCTCAGGTTTTGCATCAAATTATTCTTTATGCTGATTCCTTTTGTTCTTGTTTATTTTATTTACTTATCATTGCATGGTCTCTTTTTTGAATGTCTGTCATAGTATTTATTCTAGTTACTTTGGTGGGTGGGTTGGGGGAGGACCAAAAATTTGTGTTAGCATATTAATTGCAAGAGGTCCTTTCCTCAAATGCATGGGAACAATTTATGTTAATTCTGCTGAAAATAATTCATCTTCATAATTTTTACTTTGAAGCAATCTATCTAATATTGATGATAGTGTTTCTTTTCAGTTACATGGTAATGTTTAGTTCAAACATGTTGAGTGATAAAGATATCATACAGGCATCTTCAAGTTTGTGTCTTGTATCCTTGGATGTGATTGTACATGCTATGTTCTTCTATCAATGTCATTTCAAGAACTTTTACCTCCAGTCAATTTATTTGGGATGGTGTCAATAGGCCATGGAGGTGTCCCCACAGGAACATTTTGGATGCACCTTGGCTCCTTTTTTTTTTTTTCGTCATATATTTTTGATACATTACTAATGCTATATATTTATTGTACACTCTTTCGCAGTGTGTAGCCTCTCACCCAGACACACGAATGTTGTTCCTCAACGGTAATTTCTTTTTGATAGTGTTGACACATAAAGGCTCCATTATCCGCATCAGTCTTAATCATAATGCTATAATTATGTACCATGTACTTTTTTGGGTTCATTTTTTCTTATTTGAATCAAATGCATATCCCTTTGTGTACAAATGGGTATCCCTTTGGTCTATATTTTACTTATATTTGTTTTAAAATAAATTATTTGTTTTAAAATCATTGGACATCATGTTTAAATTCAGATTAAATAAAACTTTTTTCTTTTATGTTAGTTTGACTCTTCATATATATGATTATTATGAAGTAGTGATATTTGAAGGTTTTAAAAATAAGTTCCAAATCTTTTTCTTTGGGGAGCTGGGTCCTATATTTCAAACTTTTTATGATTATTTCTTTCCAAGAAATTGGCAGTATTGTATAATAAAAGTGCGGGCTTGATGACAATTTTGATTTGACGTCAAATTATTTTTTCGATGAGTAACATAGAATTATAATTTCATCAAACTTCATAGCCCTAATTTCATTTCTGTTTGTATCCTCTCCTACCACCATGTTTCTTTAGTATAATTTGCTCAGAATACTAGAGGGAAAAAATCTTCTTCTTGATAGGTAAATTTCAGCTTCAATATTGAATAAAATGGAGAGCAAAAATTTTTTTTGTTCATTTTGCTAGTTTTCACATTTTCACATTTGAGCAAAAATCTTGTTCCATATACCTCCTATGTGGCTTGCTATTAGAGAATTGGCTTGCATTAATGATGACAGGTTTCTAAAGTTTTGACTTGATATCTTTTGATCCATGTTTATCATAGGTTTTCCAGCTTTATTTGAAGGCTTGAATATGTACTTTTAGCAGTTAAGTTTTACATTTTTGCCTTTGAAATCAACAAAGTTCCTCATCAATGAGTATTATGTCAGAATAAGGCAAATAGATTATTCTTCCCATGACTTTTTGTTGATGATACTCAGAAGTCTCTTGAAATTAGATGAAATTGTCCTAACTGATGGTTTCTCCTTTGCAGCTCATATTCCTCTTTATCTGTACCCTTTCCTTAATACAACAAGCAAATCAAGGCCATTTGAGTACTTGAGGCTGACTAGCTTAGGCGTCATTGGTGCTTTGGTGAAGGTGCTTCATTTTGCTGATATTAATTTTTACGTCTTATGAATAATCTTGCTCTTTTTCATATAATTTTCATACTTCTATTTGTGGAGATAATACATTCCTTGAAATAGAGTGGCAACTAAATATGTTAGTAAGGACTCCCTTTGTAGATTGCAACTTGTTATCAAATGATGAAATTGAAAAACAAAATAATATACATAAAGAATTAAAATCTAATTCATGTCTATAAAAATAAATAATAAATAAATAAAAAATCCATAGCTAGCATGAGTTATATGGGCATGATCTTATCTCTTGAATGTTCCCCAAAGACGGGGAAATATTTTTGAAGAAGCTAATGAGCTGTTTAAAATGAATTTGCATATTCTCTCAGTTCCAACCAATGGTAATTATTATTTTGACAATTTTAATTAATATACATTTCCTTAGAAATTCAAACTGGTTCATAATTTCAAGGTATGTATTATGTTGTCTAGATGTTGGTTTTAGTTTTTATTCTCTTCCTTTTATTTATTTATTTTTGATTAGCAACAAAATGGAACTTTTATTAAAAATAAGAATAAGAAAGAGATGCAAACAAAGGCGGACAAGGAGTCCTCAAAACAGAAAACAAGAGAAGGAAAATCCCAGAAAAATAAATAAATAAATAAGAGTCTGAGTCGCACACTTTATTCTCTTCCTTTTATGCAGGCACATGTTAATTTAAATATACCTATGTAAAAAGTTTGGAAAAGAAATACAATTAAAACTATTCATTAAGTCCTATAGACACTATTTTGATGGGCAGCTGCATATATTGGAAGCCATTTGCAGCCAACATTATAGATTGCTTCTATGACCTTGAGGCGACCTATGATCTGTGTTACATGGACTCGCCACTTTGGGGCGAAGTACCCGTGTCGACACGACACGACACGGGTGCGGGTGTGGGATCTGTGTCGGATTCGTCTATTCTCGATCGGACACGGCTCACAGCAAAAGAAATGAAAGAGGTGAGAAAAGAGATAACCTGGTCGAATGATCCAGTCGAAGCTCCATCCGGTCGTTCCAATCGCAGATCGAACTCCGTCAGTCGTTCCAGTCGATCGAAGCCCCAAACGACTCTCTCTCTCTGTCGCTTTCTCTCTCTCCCTCGCGATCGCAATCGCGATCGATCGATCGATCGCTTCCTTCGCTGCGCTTCTCTCCCTCTCCCTCTCGTCCCTGTCTCTTGATTCAGATATGCGTATATATCTATATAATCTATATGAGTATATATCTATATAAAATAATAATAGTTAATACCTATTATTATAATAACTATAATAATAATTCCTATTATAATAATACCTATTATAACTATTATCTATATCCATTCGTATATATCTATATAAAATAATAATAATTAATAACTATTATTATTATAATAACTATAATAATAATAATTATTATATATTATATAATAATTATTGTATAACATATAATATATTTATAAGATAATATACACTTATATATATTAACAAAAATAAATAAACACATATATGTAAAATAATTATTTGTTATTTATATAATATAACTCATCTTAATAACTATATTTAAAAATATATATATATATATTTAACGTATCCCCGTACCCGTATCCAAATTTGGATACATATCCACGTATCCTAATTTTAATTTTGAAGTGTCCGACCCCTAGATACGCACCCCGCACCCGATCCTTGTACCCGCGTCCGTGTAACTTAGCCTATGATCAATTTTTAACCAAAACAGAGGTGTTGAATTTCTCTTTTGATATATGTTTCAACTGCTTTCTTTTTCTTCTCCCCTTTTCCCCAATTTTTGAACCCATAAATTGTGACCATTTTAAGCAGTTAACAGCTTCCTAATCCGCACACAATATATAATGGAGAAATTTTTATGTGCAGTATGCCTCTTTCACTTTGCTTGCAGTAATCTCCTCCCTCTCTCATTGAAAGGGGAAGTTACGTTCTTCGGAAGCTCTTGGTGTCCCTAATAACTATGCTCTTGTTCATGAGTCATTGAGTTTTTTTTGTTTTTTTTTTGGGGGGGTGATTTGAATATCGTGAAAATCAGAACTTGTGTTCTTTTCTTTTTTTCTATTAGGTTGATGATACAGAAGTTATTAGCTTCCTTCTCTCAACAGAAATAATTCCACTGTGCCTGCGGACGATGGAGATGGGCAGTGAACTGTCAAAAACAGTTAAGTGCATCTGAATCCATTATATTAAATTTTTTTTTCCCTGATGAATAGCACCAATAATTTCACTGTTTCTTTTGTCACTATCTATTGCAGATTCATGTCTATTTTCCATCTGAATATATTGCTAGCTATAGCCTAGGTATGCCTAAAGCTGATATGAGGCTAATGGATTCATTCAAAATTCCTTTTTCTTTTCGTCAAGTACTTTTTTAGATTATAAGAAACAACTTAATTTTTTATAGCTAGCATTTTTTATAGCTAAAAAACAACTTAATTTTTCATAAAGTATCTTTTGCATTTTCCTTTCCGAAGAAGTTCAATATGTTTTCTAACTCTAAGAATGTTTGATTTGTTTCATTTTGGTGGCACATCCTACAAAGCAAATAGTGGCGCAGGTTCCCTGAACGTTTTTTAGTTTCTTTGCAAATGCAACTAGTTATAGGATGTGGTTTGTTTCTAAGAAGTGGTGAGCTCTACGAATTATGTTGGGTTTTAGGATTATATACTATTGCTACCGTTGGTGATACCTTACAAAATGAATTGTAATTGTAGATATTGATGACTCTAGGCCTGGTAGAGGCTGCCTTATAGTCCCATGGTACCTTGTTATTGTAACATCAATACTCCCAGTTTATATCCTCTCTAGTTTGATAAAACACATTAAATTTTCCTAGCAGGTTGCAACATTCATTGTTCAAAAAATTCTGTTGGATGATGTGGGCTTGGATTATATATGCACCACAGCAGAGAGGTTTTTCGCTGTAGGTCGAGTTTTGGGGAATATGGTGGCAGCCCTTGCTGAACAACCTTCGTCACGGCTCCTAAAACATATTATTCGTTGTTATCTTCGACTATCTGATAATCCAAGGTTGGTCAATTGCGTAATTTGGAATAATTTGCTAGTGTAATGTAATGAAGTACGTTAGTTTCATCCATTCCTCCTCTCTTTGGTTTGAATAAATTATATTTGGTCATCGTGATGCAGGGCTTGCGATGCATTAAGAAGTTGCCTTCCAGACATGCTAAGGGATGCCACTTTCAGTACTTGCCTTCATGTAAGTACTGGTTGAGATTTTCAGTTTTCAGCCCATCACCACCCCACACCACCACGTTTTTTGTTAAAAAAAAAAAAATTGTTGAAATAAACGGAGCGTAACTGAGCATTCAATCTCCTCTAAGAGTAGTAATTAGGTATTTTTTGGGTTCTTGCAATTGAGGAAAGCCAAAGTTGTTGATTTATAGATGAGAACATCACAACCAACCAATGATCTTCAATTTGATCACCAGTACAACGATCTTGGTGGATGTTGGGAGATTGAACACTAGGTGTTCAGGAGCCCCTACACCGCTCTACGGGCTCCACTTATCTTGATTATTTTGAGCTTTACTGTAATGTTTTTGTTATATTTTCAGGAAGATCCAACAACAAGAAGGTGGCTACAGCAGTTGCTTCGCAATGTGCAGGGACCTCGGGTTGCGCTACAGGCTGGGGGAGGATTTGATCATATGCTGGTGAATTAAACCGACATGCTGTGCCTTTTGTGAAAATTACTTCTAGTGTTACTCTCATCCGGGCAGAGCATTGTATGTGTGAATTAACTTATCTGCAGTGCCTTTCATCAACCCGTATTTAAAATAATTTTGTAGTGATTTTATGTATGAATTTGAACTGGATTGACATTACAAAACCCTTCTCTTGACACTTATCTATTTTATTTATACCAAAGCCAAATGTTTGGTTTTGTGTGATGTTATCTAGTTTATTTGTGGTATTTTAAGCGACAAGCATATTTATTCGTTTGGGAATTAGTTAGTTTTTTGACTTTATATAAAAAGACGTATAAAAAAGTAGAGAGTGATATGATAACTTAGTTTAGCTTTTTGGTTGGGTACTGCCTAAATAAGTTGTTTATTGGTTTATTTGCTCTAACTTGTTATATCACCTTTTTATATTTTTATACTCTTTTCAGTATA
Source organism: Camellia granthamiana (assembly GCA_036172215.1). NCBI lineage: Eukaryota > Viridiplantae > Streptophyta > Magnoliopsida > Ericales > Theaceae > Camellia > Camellia granthamiana. The sequence goes on along the minus strand of CM069911.1, from coordinate 9,449,916 downwards.
AGTAAAAAAATCACAAAAAAAAAAAAAAAAAAAAAAAAAGCCATTCCCAGGCCTCGGTTGGTAAGTAAAAAAAAAAAAACAAATTATTGATTTTTTTTTTCTCTTTATTTTTTGTAACAAGTTAAAAATTCATTCTAAACACACATATATATATATATATATATATTTCCAAAGAGAATTGTAAAAAAATGACATTGATACAAAATCATTGCAATGTCATGAAAGTATAAACAATTTATATATTAAATTGTGTAACTAAATCTTATATTTTTATTTTTTTTTAATTATTTTGAATTTATTATTTAATTTAAATTGTAGAATTTTTTTAATTTATGTTTTAGTTAAAAAGTTAAAATTTATTACAATATTGTGTTTCTAAACATGGCTAGTCAAAATGTCACTCCTCAAATAATTAATTTATTTTTAGGATTTTGTGTGCAGCACTGCTTGGGAAGGGGGAATGAGAGGGACTTCGACCTTCGACTACCTCTCTCCTCCCCCCTTCCTCTTTTCTTCCTTTTTGCTATCTGCTCAATAAGTCTTATCAAGAGTTATTTCTTCTAAATCTCTCATTCTTTGTGAGATGTTTCTTCTCCAATAGTGGAAGTTTGTTGGGTTTCTTCTCCTTCATCCCACTGGTGTTGGATCTGCCTTCTTTTCCCTCCTTCGTCACTCACCATAGCCATCACCACCATCCCATTGCCAGATTTGTTACGGATCTGACCTGCCTCCACAGATCCGGTTGTTCTCTGGGAATGAGGTTCATTTTTCCTGTTTTTTCTTATTTTTTGGTTTGGTTATATATATATGGAGTCTATCGGTGCTATGCTATAACTTACCCATTTTGTGGTTGTAGCCTATAATCTATCTCAAACATGCTCTATGGCCAATTGATTGGCTTCTGCTTTACAGTACGAGCACGGGCACGAATTATGCGTCTGAATTTTTTCATAACTTTTACTCCTGTGTGTTTATTGATATGATCTTTTTTTTGCTTGGTGTAAGTTTATCTGTTAGATGAACTCTTCTCTATATATGCCGTTTGGCTTCATTAATGAAAATTTCTTTCTGATCCAAAAAAATAAAATAAAATAAATTATTTTTTCATTAAAAAAACACAATTAATTTATTTTTTCTTATCCTTCATTCGTCGTACTTTTCTTTCGTTCACAAGGAGAAAGGGTAAAAGAACAAATTGCATAAAATTGGGTTATAGAATTTGGATGCAATCTTCTCATCTAATATAAGAATTATGGTCTATTTTGACAATTAAGTAAAAAAATCAACTTATTAATTTATTAGTTTATTTAAATCATACCATTTCTCTTTCTTTTTATATATAATTTTCAAAAAAAAAAAAAAGTCAAAAAAAATTAATAAACTAACTTTTTTTTTCTATTTCTTAAAACAAGCTTTTAAGCTTATGTCTAATTTTATGATACACTTCTATGCATTTACATGTAAAATCATTTTAGGAAGTAATTATTCAGTAGTTGTAGAGATTTTTTTATATCATTTATAACTTTTAATATTTGTTAAATTGTGAGTATAGGGGTGGGCATGGGTCGGTTGCGGCTATGGAATCTCCAATTCGTCATCCGTCCGCCAAATTAGCGGATTGGAAAAAATCAATCCACATCTGTCTGCCAATCCGACGGATGTGGATTGAGTGGATTGGCGAATGGATGCGACTTGGTTTGGCAATTTAAAATTTTATAAATTTTTAACATAATTCAACTTGTGCACTTCCTTAAAAAAAAAAAAAACAAAACAAAACAAAAACAAAAACAAAAACAAAAAGGGTATTATAGTCAATAACTTAAAAAGTATTACAATCACTGTATACCTCATTCATATAAAGTATTACAATATTTGGTTCTTAAAATATAAAAATAATTCAAATTACCAAAACCATGAACAGAGCAATAGTAGAGATTGTATGCCTCTGTATTGTTACATCTATATTTGTTTTTGAAAACAAAAATCAACCAGCATATATCATCTTTTTTATTTATTATTTTTAGAGTTAGATTTAAAAATAAAAAAATATAGATAAATAATACATTTATTGTTTTTCAATTCAAAAAATATATTCAACTTGAAAACTCTTTTTTCAACAGAATATTTAAACTCTTTTTCAATTGAAAACAAAAACAGAATATCTAAACAAATTAAAAACACAAAGTCTTACAAATTACTAGGGATGCTTGCAGTTTGGCGGTTCAGTTGCGGCCAAATAAACCTCAAATCCGCCATCCGTCCAAAACTAAGCGGATTGGAAAAAAAACAATCTGCAACCATCCGCTTGTCATCACACATCCGTCCAAAATACGGCAGATCGGTTCGGTTTGGATCGGTTCGGTTCGGTTCTGTTAGTTTGGGTGGATCGGTATATCTGCTGCTCACCCCTAATTAGCACCCTATAAATTATTTTGTGACCCCCCATTTCTTTGAATCCCTACTAATAAATTTTGAAACCCTTAAAATTTCTTTTCTCTTTCCAAATAATACTAAAATTATCTTTGTGAAAACATTTTACCCATTGAATGCACACCCCCACACCAAAAAAAAACCCCATTTTCAAAAAAACCCTAACAAAGCTGTGGGTGTTGATTTTTGACCACACAACCAAATGAGGAACTCAGTTGGAGAGTATCGACAGAATAGATTAAGCCCAACAACCTACACAAGAAGATAAGAATCCGATGGTAGTTCGTCCACCCGGGGGCACTCCGTCGATCAAGTTAGTAATCAATATCTCTCAAAGATAGCAAATTATGCTTAAACTCACAAGAAAGAACTTCACAAATAAAAGCATAAAAGCATCACAAATCAAATCATACCTTAGACCTACGGGGGTGCCTCACTTTTATAATAGTCAGTGTCCAACTTCCCCTAGAAGTCTCACTTCATAGGACTCTATCCTTTACAAGGATAACATCTATTACAACTCACACTATTCAGATTAAGATGAACTTCTTCAAGAGTCTCATCTCTATCCAAATAGGTAGCTTGATGTCATCTAGGACTCTAGTCCTCTATCCAAATATCTCGGATATCGATATCCCCGTAGAATACCTCGGTAGTGCCCTAAACATCTCAGCAAACATGATCTGCCCACGTGGCACCTCGGCTGACACCTCAGTGTCACCTTAGTCACGTGGCGTCATCTCAAAATACTTCTTCACAACTGCCCCCTAGGTTCCTGTTACCGTGGCAACCTGAGGTGATGGAACCTATATCGTTTCATCTTCTAACATGCTAGAGATACTCTTCTGACCGAGATCATAACTCGCCGACGTATTGAAACAAGGACTCAAATGTCCACTCGTCAAGAACCAAGAATTAAGAACCATCATATTCTATTCATCCAGGTCCAACATCTCAGCAGAGATCACACTACTAGTAGAGATCATAATTCACTAGTTCAAGAACATCAAGACCCTAGTATCAACTCATCAGGAACCAAGAACAAACAAGTTCTGTCCCATCTAAATTCAACATCTCAACCGAGATCAACATCTTAACCAAGATCATCATGTCAACACCTCGTTGGTTCGTATCAGTCACGTGTCACTCTATCACATCAAAGCTGCCCACGCCGCCTAACAGGCACGTCATCCAAGGCAGTTACATAATGTTTTTCCACCTTTTGTTTTTAGACAAAACTTCATTCACTCTTTCTCTAGAAGTCTCCATTGCCATTCCTTTGAAGCTTTTCCTATTATAACTCTGGTCACCACTTCTAACGTGCACTCAGCAGTTCCATTCCAATCAGAGCATTGTCTGACTCTAGCGAATTCTATTCCGACATTTACTTCCTCGGCTCTACTTTGTAAGTCCTTAATTTCTTTTATTTTAACTTCAGTTCTCCACTGTTTTCAAATATATTCCTTTTGTGGATTGTTACACATCACACACGGTATTAGTATCAGTATCTGTATCTATATCCATATTGCCATCTTATATTCATATTCGAATCCCATTGTTCTACATGCCTTTGCTTGCTTTGACTCATATTTTGTCCTTCATGTTCTTGAGCCCATCTCCACATTTTCTGTATTTGACACATATCTTCTGGCACACTGTCACTGAATTCTATCAATTTTGTTCATACCCTGAATCTGTCAATGCTCTATTTTTCTTGTATTCTTGAATCTTTGATCACTGTTTCATGTTTTTGAGACCTGTTTCTTTTGTCTGTTCTTGCTTGTTAGCAGATTACTTCCTCTGAATCTTGTAAATTTGCAGAGACTTAGGTTTAAGATTTGCTAGAATCACACTTAGGAAAACTGGAACAAATTTTGCCCTCAAACCATCCTCATAACCCTGAAACTGATAACCTAGCATTTCTTAGGGTTTCGCCGAGGTCTTTAACCCATACAGTCCAATCTTCCTTGCCAAAATAGCCCTAGCTGAGGTCATGGGGATATTCAAATGGAGGGTAGACTCCTCCAATAAACTAGAATACTTCCGTCAGGAATTCTCCATTACAGCCGACGTTCATCTAAGGTTGGCTAGGGAGGAGGATTCCATGATGCCTAGAGAGACATACATGCCCTTCCCTGTAGTATCTATCATCGAGGGTGGAGTCAAATTCCATCTTGACATCTTGTTTTGCTTCGGGCTGAGGTGCCATCTTTTGTATCTGAATAAGTTGTCTTTTTAAATGCAAGTCATCTTTTTGACTAAGTGTTGAATGCTTGTCTCTGTCTTTACTATCTTGTATGATTCCATACTTAAAATATTTTTATACTTCTCCCAAGTATACTTTAACTGTGTAATCACTTTGGGTTAGAACACATCTGACATGTACCACCTTGGATCCACTTCATCTTGGGTGGACCCTTAGTTGGTCACCTCGGACCAACTTACCTCGGAGTTCACCCTTTACTGTGATCTCGGCCAATGGGCACTTTATAAAAATTCTTTGAATAACATTCAACAAGTATTGCTTTCTTACTTGTACTTGCTGTCTTTTATCAAGACTTCACCCTTCCAACATTTTTAAGTTTGACGACCTGATTGGTGATCTCGGGTAACCAAAAACTCGAGTGTTCCCTCATCTGGATACCTCGGCTGACTCCAACTTGTAAATTTCAACAAGTGTCAAGCCTATTCTTTATTTCTGCCTCCTAATGTGAATCTAAGTATCACTTATGTTCACACTAAGCATGCATCTTTAATTTTGCCGAAGTCTGATTCAAACAAATCTTAGCCGAGATTTTCTACCTCGGTGTCTCTATTAATTTGACTAGATCAAACTTAGTTTAACTCTACCGTTATGGTAAATCTAAGTTATTCGTCATGTTTCATTTGGAAACATCGCCAACTTAGTTTAACTCTACCATAGGCAAGTTGAGTTTAACTCTACCATATGATAAGTCTAAGTTATTCGTCATGTTTTATTCGGAAATATCGCCAACGTAGTTCAACTTTACCATAGGCAAGTTGAGTCCAACTCTACCATATGATAAGTCTAAGTTATTCGTCATGTTTCATTCGGAAACATCACCAACTTAGTTCAACTCTATCATATGGCAAGTCTAAATTATTCGTCATGTTTCATTTGGAAATATCGCCAACTTAGTTCAACTCTACCATATGACAAGTGTTAATTCAACTCTACCATATGGTAAGTCTAAGTTATTCGTCATGTTCGCCAGGGCAACATCGTCATAAGACTTTTCGGTCTTATCGTATAATCATGGATTTTAACAACATTTTCACACTTTTTTACATAGACTTTGGCATCCTTTTGCATGTACGGCCACCAGAATCCCTGCGATATAGCTCTGTGGGCAAGGGATCTACCCCCTGTATGGCTTCCACATACTCCTTTGTAGACCTTGTATAAAAAGTCTTCAACCTGGAAAGGATGTACACATCGTAATAGAGGTCTAGTAAAAACCCTTCTATATAGATGGCCTTCTGCTGTTAGGCTAAACCTGGCCGACCTCAATCTTGTCTTGTGCACCTCTTTTCGGTCATTTGGCAGCTTGCCATCCCTGTGGAACATCACTATTGCATCCATCCAGCTTGGACCCATCTCCACACACATTGCTTCATACTCTGTGATCAACGGTTCTACACTTGGGTCTAACAAATAATCTACCATTATTGTCCTTGCCTCCTCTGATTTCATTACGCTAGCCAGGTTAGCCAAGGCATCGGCATGACTATTGTCATCTCGGCTAACCTGCTGTAGCCGACAATCTTGGAACAACGCTAGCAGTCTAACAACTTCTTTGACATAGGCTATCATTCTTTCATCTTAGGCTGCATACTCGCCTATTGTCTGATTCACAATAAGTTGGGAGTCACAGAAGATTACCACCTCATCGGCTTCCATTGCTGCTGCTAACTTCAACCCTGCAATCAGTGCTTCATACTCTGCTTCATTGTTTGAGGCCTTAAACCCCAAACGAATAGACTGCTCTAACATTCGCCCATTTGGCGATACTAACACTACTCCTGCCCCCGCTCTTTGACGGTTTGAACTTTTATCAACAAACAGGCAGAAGGAGTTGCCGATGTAGATGTCGCAGGGCTTTGGTTTCTCTTCTTTCTTCTGTTTTGCTATAGTGGGGTTCTTGGGTCCCAGTTGGGTTTCTTCCTGCTCCCTTGGGTATCCCAAGCCGCGGTTCACTGGAGTCTGATGCGGGATGGCACTAGGGGTGAACTCGACCACAAAGTCAGCCAGAACATGGCCCTTAATTGCTATTCTGGGCCTAAATTCCAAGTCATATTGGCCCAGCACTACTGCCCATCTGGCAACCCTGCCTGTCAGATCTCCTTGCTACAACAGAGACTTCAAAAGATGCTCAGTCAGGACCACAATCTTGTGGGCTTGGAAGTAGTGATTCAGTTTTTTCGAAGCCATCACCAGGGCTAGTGTTAGTTTCTCCAAGGACAGGTACCTGGTTTCTGCACCTGCTAGGGTCTTACTTACATAGTATACCACCTTTTGTTCTCTTTCCTCCTCTCGGATTATTATTACGCTTACTGCGTGTTCTGTAACTGCCTAGTATAGGAACAATTCTTCTCCAGGTACTGGATTTGACAAAATTGGAGCTGTTGTTAGGTATTTTTTCAAGTCGGCCAAGGCGACTTCGCACTCTTCCGTCCACAAAAAATCTGTAGCCTTCTTTAACAAACTAAAAAATGGTTTATACTTATCAAAACTTCAACAGACAAACCTGTTCAGGGCTGCCACCTTGCCAGTCAAAATCTAGACCTATTTGGCTGATGTCAGGCTCTCTAAGTCAAGAATGGCCTTGATTTGATTTGGGCTTGCTTCAATGCCCCTTCTAGTAACCAAGTATCCCAAGAACTTACCAGACCCGACTCCAAATACGCATTTCGAAGCATTGAGTCGAAGCCGATATTTTTTCAGGATATCAAAAACTGCGTTTAAGTCGGCCAGATGATTCCCAGGTTCTTTGGCCTTCACGACCATGTCATCAATGTACACTTCTACTGTTTTGCCAATCAGATGTCTGAACATCTTGGTCACCAATGTCTAGTAGATTGCTCCTGCATTTTTCAACCCGAAAGGCATCACTTTGTAGCAGTACAGCCCTTTTGAGGTGATAAATGCAGTTATCTCCTCGTCAGGGAGATACATTGCTATCTGGTGATATCCCCTGTAACCATCCAAGAAGTTCATCATCCCATGCCCTGAAGTAGCATCCACCAGCTGATCAATTTTAGGCAGAGGGAAGCTGTTTTTAGGACAAGCCTTATTCAGGCTGGTGACGTCTACACAGACCCTTTACTTCTCATTCTTCTTTTTCACAACTACTGTATTGGACAGCCAGGTTGGGTAGTTTACCTCTCGAATAGCCTTGGCATCCAACAGTGTGACGACTCCATCACGTATAATAATTAGCATTTAATTAATTAAAGAGATTTGAATCTTAATTTCTCATCATTCCAATTTAATCTGGGATTTATGTAATTTATGAAGACTAATTCATATATGATTCTATTGAGGATTTATTTTGGAATTAGAAATTGAAAGCCTAAATGGCTCCAGAGAATATAATTGGTGAATTGAATTATTTTAATTTCGAGTATCGGACTATATGGGAGTTTCATTGAATATTCGATTCAGATTTGTAAAATTGAGATTTGATTAATTGGGTCCGAATTGGAGTTAATTAAGTTATGAGAATTGGAAATTATTATGAATTGAATTTATTTATGAGGTATTCAATTAAGTGTGTAATTTATTGACGAAAATTTTGAGTTTGATCTAAAATTGAAGACCTTAATAATGTGAGAAACCAAAATTGAGAATAGTGATAAGTTCAATTTGATATTTGGAGCCTTTTTGAGAGTTTAATTAAAAATTTGATTCGGATTGATTAATTTAAATATAATTAATTGGGCTCTAATGGAAGTCAATTAGACTAATTAAATTATGTGAGATTTGAGATTAGTTATAATTAATTAATTTTTGTGTTAATCAAGATTTATTAAGATTAAGTGATGCTCAAGTAAATTAATCCTAGACATAAATTAAATTGTGGAACAAACTAGAATTGTGGGTATGAGTGTGCTGAGAATTCTGTGGGTGTACTGAGCAATTCTGTGAGTGTGTTGACAAGCGTGTGTGTGTGTGCACGTGTGATGTTGACGACAAAGGGGTGAATTGTATGTGTGTATGTGTGTGCTAGTGAGTTAAAGAAGTATAACTTCATTTGGCTCAAAACAACACTTGGAGAAGTAAAGAAAAAAGAGAGAGAAAGAACAGCCAAGAGAGAGAGAAAGGGTGTGTTGACTGCTGGAAGCAAAAAGAGGAAAAGAAAATTGAACTCAAGGAAGAAAAACCAAGGGAAAAAGTTAGGAAAGTGAAAAAAAGAGAAGAAGAGCTCAAGGAAATTGAAAGAGAGGAAGAAGATCTAAAGAAAAATCAATCATAAATTCTGAAATTAAAGTTTAAGGTATGAAATTTATTCTTGAGTTTTGTAGAATCTTCACATTACACTTGAAATTAAAAGATGAATTGGAATCAAAATCATGTGATTAAAAGGAATTATCAAGAAGATAAAGAAAATTAAGCTAGGCTCATGTTTATGGAACCAATTATTTTGAGTTTGATTTTTATAATCTTGCATGGAATTAAGTTTCATTGTTACATGCATGAGGGAATTCTATGAGTATTTGAGTCTATATTTACATACATCTTGGATTTTGAAGGAATTGAGCCATTCAAGTTCATATTTTAAAGAGAAAAGGAAACGTTTTATAAAAATCAAGTTTATGGAAATTTGGAATTAATTCTAAAGTTAGATAAAGTTTTGATTTTATAACCAGATTTTTTAATCCAAGCATTTAATGTACCTTAAGAGTTTTATTTAATTTAAACAAATTTTGGAATATATTAAATTAGTTAGTTTTATTTGAATTACATATATTCAATGTTAATGAAGAATTGGAGTTAAGATCAAGTTTATGAAGTTTAATTAGAAATTAATTATTTTGGGTTTAAATTGGAAAGTTATAGTTAAATTAAGCTCCATAAATTACATGTAACAAAGATTTATTAAATATTTTCATATTTTGATGAAATTTTGCATGAGTTTTGAACATGAAACTGGGTGTTAAAAGCTTAATTCATGTTTTAGAATTTGTAGGTTTGAAATTGGGCTTGATATGAGAAGAATGAATGAAATTTAAATTTGGGCAAATATGGAAATAAATTATAATTTATATTTGAGAATAAAAACATTAGTTTGATTTTGATTTAAATTTCATTCATGCAAATATTTTTTAAAGGACTTTATAGATTCAATTTTAAGTTTCATTAAACAAAGAAAGAATTGAAAAATGATTTTTAAACATGAAATCCAAGGTTTAAATTTGAATTAAAATCATGGAATTAACTTTAAATATATGTAATTGGGAATATTTTTGCATATTCGAGTGAGTCATGCATGAATTTGGAGCCTTGGTAATGTGTTTTGAAGTTTAAGCAACATTCTAGAAAACCCAGAATTCGTCATCATCGCTTGAGTGAAGAAGTTGTCGCTCGAGTATAGAATGCAAGCAACCAGTATTTTTACAGACCAAGGGGTCTGCTCGAGCGGCCAATATTGTGCTCGAGCGAAGAGTCCTGTTTCATATTTCGATTTTCGTTCTCTTTCACTTTCAAGCATTCTAGACATGATTTATGGCTCATTGAAGATTAATAAGCTAACAATCAATATAAATTAGTTAATTAAAGAATGAATCATTGATCTAGTAGTTGTAATTGTTAAAGAAGCCAAGTAAGAAATCGATCTATTGAAGAATGATTTAGTAATGAAAGTGTGAGGCCCCTGAAAATTTTAATTTCTTAAAAATCCCTTACTTTTAAATTATTTCCTGGAAGTCCCTCAGTTTCTTAATTAATTGCAACCCTAGGATCGAAATACATGCGCCAACAAAAAACCGCAAACTCTAATCAATTTCGGAAACTTAGAAATAATTTATAATACTCTAATTGATTCCCTAAATATGAAATTACCACTTGGAAACCCTAGGCTTTTCGGTCTTTATCACGTTCGTTTGTTGATCGTGTTTTTGTTCGAAACAAGAAATCCAAACCGAATTAGACTCTCTAACCCTAATTTAATTTATTTCTACACTAAAATAAATGTTCCAATTCATAAATTAAACCCAATGGCCTCATAGTTTTCTTAAATCACATTTTGACCCCCAAACTAGTACCATTACACACATATATACATATATATATTTGTACCTTTCTTAAATAAATAATTTTAAACACAAATATCTTCATATCTATATATAAAATCAACAAAAATCTCCCTAAATCTAGCACATGGCCAGCCATCACCCTCTCTAGGCTACAATCATAGGTACTTTGGAGACAAATCCCTTAAATCATGGAAAAAGTATCATTGGTACCCCCAAATCAAGGAAAGTTGTCTTGTACTTGTAACTATCTTGGTTCTACTTAAGCCTAACCCTAACTAGATCATGCCTTAATACATGATTAGGCTCCCTAATGATCCTTTATGCCATTACATTCCAACTAAATACATCTCAATTCCATTCCGTTCCAACCAATGGGCATTTTGGAACTTTTACACCAATTTTATTATAAAAACACCACCACCCTCCACATGTTACACATCTCATACACTCACACACCTACACATTCAGTTGAGAGAAAAAAAGAAGAGGAAGAGAGTGAACTTTGGCAGTAGAAGAGAGGAAAAGAGGAGACAATTGTGTAAACACTTCACTAGGCAATCAAGTAAGTCACAACACAACTCTCTCTTTCATTTTCCTTTTTCAAATACATGTTATTAGAAATTTAAAATGGTATTTTCATATGTGTTCTAATGGTATTCTTGTGTTAAGAATGAAAGGAGTTGAGCCTTGATTCTACCCTTCTTCTATTTTTCTTAATCGGTATAAGACTACCTTTTTCGATATTAATCTCTCAAAATTTTCAAAGGCACACCTTCACCTTAAATTTATGAGTTTAATACATATTATTTAGCATGTTTTCATCACAAGAGAAGTGGAAAATTTTCTCTGGATGACCTCTTTCCTCACCAACTTTTTATTTTCAAGAACTGTGCCAGAAAAATCTGTTATACAGCCACCTTGCGAAAATTTAGAAAAATGTATAAAAATATTCTGGACCTCCATTTTATGTCCAAATCTTTCTTAAGGAGTTATCTTTCAAGTAAAATTGGTTTCATTTAAAAAGAGTGGGCGGTTTGAAAGAAAATTCGATTTTCATAACGGTCGACGAATCTAGACAGTACTGGAGTGTTTCTTAAATAACTAAAAATCTAGAAAAGCTATTCCATTTCCGAAACATGTTCTGAAAACTAGATTAAATTCTCTACGAACCATAGGAAGGCTAGGTTCGGGAAATATCTAAAATAGCCCTTTTGATTTTAATCTTTAAATGGTATTGAATCTGGAAACTTAATTTTGCATGAGTGTTTTATGCTCTTGTGTACATGAATATACTTATTAGTTTATGATCATGTCTTGGTATGGTATTTCATGTGTTATAGTTATGTTCCTTATCTTCTTCATTTTAATGATGCTCATGCTTATGTGGATATTACTATCTTGTTGAGTTTGTTCTAACTTGACTTAAAACATTGATCCAAACGGAAAACTTAATTGGAATGGTATTGGGTTTTCAATCACTTGAATGATGAAGAGATAATAATGTGTTATGTATGGATTGATGGGATGTGTTCCCTAATTGGAGGTTAAGTCTTGCGCAAGCGGTTGTCGCGTAAACCCTAGAATGGAACGGAAGTATTCAGACTCTTTGTGATGGTTTGATTTGTGAGATAAGGTTAGGTCCGAATGGGACATTAAGGAGGATAAAACTTTTTTGGAAGGATAAGGTTGGATTCAAGAGATAAACCTTTTTCTTTTTGCTGTCCCTTTTGAGGCCCTGCGGTTGGCGCTACGTGGTATATAACCGTTGGTAGGGATTCGAGGTTAATTCTGCAACAAAGAAGCAAAATAGGGAGTTCTGAATAGTCCGGTGTCCAATTCTTGTGGTTAGGAGGATGAAATCTCTTTGGGGGATTTCTAGAATACTAACCACTAATATTATAACATTTGTTATCTATTTGAACGACATGTTCTTTTCCTCTATTATTGAAATTGCTGTTATTGACTTGAATATCATGCTTCACTACTTGCTTGCTATAAATGTGATGGTGTATTGGATTGGAAAAAAGGGACGGGGTGTGTGTGCGTTTACTGGGCATTCAAAGCTCATGGCGTTTCATGCCAGGTATTGAAGACTATTAGACCGGTCGAAGGCAAAGCTGAAGCATTTGAGGACTTACGGCTACCCTAGAAGATTATAAACTAGTTTGTAAACGTGTTTTGAGATTGTAAGTGATAGATCCCATATTGTATTTAAGACATGATTTTGTAATTTGTATATATAGAACATTTGTAACCTATCCTTATACTCCGTCAACTCATGTAGGCCTTGTGTTAATACCTTGTCAAGATCTGTCAAAAATGTAGCTTTGCTATCTAAGGTGGTTGGACTTTGAAGGGAGGATATTTTGACTCCTCTGACCTTCCTGGGATCTTGCTTGGTTATTATCCAAAGGACTCATTAGTGATGTTTCTTACTCTTGTAACCTTAGATAAACCCTGTATTTAATGGTTAATATATTATCTAATGTTCCCGACTTTTGGGGCGTCACAGAAAGAATATGTGAAATGAGAACCCGATTCATTTGAATAAGAAAGAATAAGCATAGTAACACTTCGGACTACTTAAACAGAAAAAGACAAGAAAAGTCAAGCTTGATCAAGGAATTGATATTGTGTTTCAATGTGTATATGTTATGTGTTTGTGTAGGTCACGCGATATTATCTGCCTAAACTGTCTAATCTGCTTCTGTAGCTATCTGTGAGTAATAACTTAGTAAAGCTATGTTCGATATGAAATACTTTCTGAACATTATGATATAATATGAACCGTTTTTGAATGATACAAAAGGCTATTTTGTGATTACATAAATGATGATCCAATTCTTTAAAATGTCTTTGTGGTATCCTTAGCAGAGGCCCTCGCCCAGGGGAAATAATACTGTGGCTTATGGTCATGAGGCCCTCACCCGGGGGAGATAATATAGTGGCCTAGGCCCTTGCTCGGGGGAAATAATACTGTGGCACAGGCCCTCGCCCGAGAGAAACAATACCGTGGCCCACGTATGAGATATGTTACCCGATATCGGAGGTTCCATTATGGAACTTGATATGCTTGACCAACATGATATGTTACGCTAAAGGAAGTACCACACATGATTTGAATATGAATATGAATATGACTGTTTCTAATACGGATACGAACATGACTATGTTTCTGATTTGATAAGAGATATAAAATCTGATTTTTGAATTTGATATAGACATCATTTATTAAAATCTTTACTCTGTTATTATTCACTGGGTTCTAGCTCACTGTTTATATTTATGTATGTAGGTGATCAGGCGCGTGACCAGGCCTAAAGCTTCTGCCTGGACTCTGTTTTGTCAGCCAACCTATGTGCCTCCTGTAGAGGTTCTAGATATGTCTAGTGGTTATGGCTAAGTGCATAAAGTTCAAGTTTTGTTTCCTTGTTTGGTTAAACAAGTCTTTGCTTATTTTGTAAATAGGGTTAAGTCCTTTTTTGTCTAATCTGTATATATATATGATGACGTAAGGGTGATGCATAAATATGTATAGAAACAGTTTAAAATTTTTCTGTCTCATATAAGTCTGCACAGCTCAATGGATGCTGTACATTTATTATTTGCTTCCGTTAGCCCCTAATATTATGTTAATCCATCTTAGAGGCCTTCGGTAATCCCAGGATTACTGGGCGGATACGATGCTAAACCTATAGGAACGGGTTTGGGTCGTGACAAACAGTTTGTCCACTTCCTCCTCTATTGCCTCCACATGAATCAACGTCGGCCTCCTTACTCGCTGAATGACAGGTTTAGCCGAGACATTGAGCCTATGGCAAGTGACCTCGGGGTCATTGCCAAGCATCTTGTATGGCGTCCAGGCAAACACTTCTATGTTTTCTCGCAAGAAAGCCTCCAACTCCCTCTCCTCCTCCTCGGCTAAGCCTGAGTCGAGAAGGAAGAAGCGCTTTATATTATCTTCTTTTACCAGAATCTTCTTTAAGGTTTCCTCACTCTTGTCAGCCGGCTCTTTGCCGACGTCATCCAGTACCTTCATGTCCTCGTCTTTAATTTCTACTATTTCTACCTCTCGCACGTTGCAGGTGGATTTCATTACTACCATGGAGTAATTTTTTGCCTGCACCTAATCCCCTCTAACCCCTTCAATTCCATGCTCCATTGGGAACCGCAATAGCTGGTGTAATGTTGAGGAAACAACCCTCATTGCGTGCAACCACGGTTTTTCCAAGATAACATTATAAGGGGAGGGGGGTGTCCATTACTGTAAACTCTATACTTATCTTCTTCGTGCCTGCCTGCACTTCCAAATTCGTGGCTCCTAGAGGCCACGTCGGCGTTCCGTTGAATCCAACCATCGGGCTGTTGGATTGTTCCAAATCATCTAGGTAAATGCTGAGCTCCTTGTAACATTTAACATACATGATGTTACAAGAACTGCCTTGATCAACCAGTATGTGCCTTACCTGGCAGTCTCCAATCTTCAACGTTATCACGAAGACATCATTGTGTGGATGCTGCACCATATCCAGGTCTGCCTCGGTAAATGAAACTATTGGTCCTTGGTGCTCATTGGTCCTAGGATTCTTTTGCTGGACCTGATACACATGCTGCAGGTGTCTTATTCTCTGAGTCTCTCCACGCACCTCATTCTCATTAACCTTTGAGTGAATAACATTAATCACCCGAGGTTCATCTGCTTGTTGTGGTAGCGGTGGCAAAGGTGGTGCTGCCGGTGCCTGGGGCAGTTTTGCCTGCTCTTCCCTTGTTCTGGCCTCATCTACTAGGTCTCGTAGATGACCTTGTCTGACCAGATCCTCCAAATGTGTCTTCAGAGCCCTACACCCCTGAGTCAAATGCCCATCCTCATTATGGTAGGCACAGTGCTTCCCAAGGCTCCTTCCCATAAACTCACCAAGGACCCTCTCCGGCGCTTTATAATACGGCTGGTTCCTAATTCTTTCTAGAACTTTGTAAAACGGGATCCGGAATACAGTGGTGACTGCCTGTGCAGCCTTCAACCTTGTCTCCTGTCTGTTAAAATTAGTGTTACCTCGGCCTCACTTCTGCGAGCCGTTTCTTTTCTCTTGTTTTGACGCATTTGTTCCCGGCGTATCCTCTTTTGTTCTGGTGTATTTTTCAATCCGAGCCATAAGCTCCTCCATACTTTTTGGTAGAGTTTTCACCAGTGACTTTCGGAGAGGGCATTCATCCTCCAGGCCATTCTTAAAAGACACAACCGCCAGCTCCTGGTTGTATTCCGATATTCGGTTGAATACCTCATAATACCTTTTGGCGTATGCCCTGAGGCTTTCACCCTCGCCAATTTTCAGAGCCATCAGGGAGTATACCCTTATTGGCTGCAATTTGTTCGTAACAAACCGGGCCACAAACATCTCGGCCAGGCCTTCCCAACTCTTCACAGCTCCTTTCGACAACTTGTGGAACCAATCCGATGCGATTTTCCCAAAGGATGAGGGAAACATGTTGCACAGCAACTGCTCGTTCTCGGTATACAAAGCCATTAAGTTCAGATATAAGCCGACATGAAAGTTCGGATAGGACTTACCGTTATAAATCTAGAACCTCGGCATGGGAATCTCTTTGGGGCCTCAAACCTATCCAACTCCACTGAGAAC